>BGPR01005868.1:53389-87565 GCA_013235015.1 Araneus ventricosus
TTACTAATCTACAAGAATTTCATGTCAACAGCTGCCGTCTCGAATTTTACCAGCTTACCTAGGGGAGTCATCTTTACTAATAATAAAGGAGAATGTGTGTGTGTGTTGGCGCTCTACAGGGATGAAAGCTGGATCTAGTGCTATAAAATTTGGCAGGAACTTACTTTGAAGGTTGGGAATGTGCACCTTGGAGCCCGTTTTCTTAAATTTTAATTAATAAAAATTTAAACGAAATTTTGGCGTTCTTCCTTAATAACTTCCGAAAATATTATAGCACAAACATTATTTTTACATCATTTGAAAGTGAAAAGAATGACCTTTTCAATGATATTAATTAAGTTTCTGTAGGGGAGACCGGGGCACGTTTGTTACAGGGGCAAGTTTACACAAGGCTAATATTTCGCATACTGTTGGTCGGGGGCACTACATGTCGTTTCAGAAGAAGTGTCTCGCCTCCATTAATACTTACGCCAGTTTAGAGTCAGACTTGAAAGTGGACCGTGAAGTGGACAACTTTTTCTGATTTTTACCAGTTTAGTAAATTTTTACCCTTACTTATTGGCTTTAATAGAGCTCGTACTATTTGAATATTATAACTTATTATGGATTATACTCTTAGGTTGTTCTTTTGCGGTTATTTTAAGCTATTTAGTGGATTATTTTTATTATGAATAAAGATTATATGCTGAGTTATAACAAAAAAATGGCGATGGGGCACGTTTACACACAGCGCATGGGACAGGTTTACACAGTGTGTTAACTTTACCAATCGCCATTTTTTGTTAGAACTGACACAAGTGGCACTTGCATTACAAAGTCATTCCCAACACCTGAAGATGTGAGGCCATTTCAAAAAGCAGGGCCAAGCAAAAGAAGTAACAGAGGTAGGGAAAAAAGCAAACATCAATTCTTACAGATACACCTGTAAAAATGCTTTACAAACAGAGAAGGAGAAATCAATAAAGAGGAAATTGGCATCAATCCATCATACTATGTCTCAGTTAGTAAACTCCACTAGAACACGTTATAATAATGAAAAAAAAACAGTGGGGATAAAAAATATAAAAATAAGAAAAACATTGTTCTGAAAGAAAATTTGCTAAATTTTCAGCGTAAAACGACACAAGAAAACCAAGAAAACTTTTGATTCTGATGAAGAGCATGACGATGAAAATTGTCTGTGTATTTACTGTTTAAATCCGTACGAAGAATCAAGATCTGGCGAACAGTGAGTACAATACACCGAATGTAAGAGGTGCGATCATGAGGACTCTATTACCAACGGCAATTCAAAATATTTTGTTTGTATAAATTGTGAGAGTGATTTTAAAAACTATTAGGATTCACCGTAATTGTTTATAATCTATTATGTACTTTTTGAAATAAACTAGGTTTCTATGTATTTAATTTATTGTATTTTAATCACTGTAAGACTTCTATTTAATCATTTTGGTGGTGTGTAAACGTGCCTCAGGCATCGTGTAAACTTGCCCGGTCATGGGGCAAGTTTACACAGGTGACATCATGGTAAAGAAAATGGTATAATTACAAAAATTTGATAATTTAAAGTACTTAAAAATATAAACTAGATGCCTTAAAGTCTAACTAATTAATTGGTAATGAAAATGAGGGAAATACCTTAAAGCCTTAAAATAGAAAAGTAAAAGTTTAAAAAGTGTGTAAACCTGCCCCGGTGTCCCTTACATTTTTTTCTGTAATTTTGATGAATTTTTAAAAATAATTTTACGCATAATTTACAACAGTATTTTCCATTGCTGTAGTAAAATTCAAAGCGTTTTCATTGTTTAAACAAATATTTATTCGCGTGTTTCTCTGGCGTTGTTGAAAATAAAGGCAATATCCCTAATGAATTTTCCTTCCTTTTTTTATTTCACCTGTTTTTTTGGAAATCTGAAACAAGGACCTCTAAGGTAGTAAATATATTAGGAATTGTATCCATTAAGCTGAATGATTATGGTTGCTATGTTTTAATTCTTTTTACTAGCATATGTGCCTCGTTGTTTTTATGTTGAAATCAATCATAAATTTTCTATGAAGAATTAGAAATTGATGTGCGAAATTGTGTGTTTGAGGTTGTGCCTTTATGGTCGTTCATGTGAAAACTACTAAAAACAAGGGTTGAATTTTTTGTTTAACATTTTTTTAACGTAGGACTACTTTCCTCCCATTGGGGTCTCAGGAAGGAATTTGATTCACACTCCAAAACGACACAAAAGATGTTGTATGAGAGATCCTCTATATCTCGGTAACTACATATGTTAAAAACATAACTGATGTCTTATTTTAGAGATAAAGGGTAACAACAGAAGTTACAAAAAAATTGAAAATCGGAATTGTAGTTCAGCGACTACTGAGTCGCAAACTTGGGCAAAAATACGCATGAATTGGTGACGCGATCCTCTATATCCCGGTACCTACTTATGTTAAAAACAAATTTTATGTATTGTTAATGTGTCATTATCGACGAAGTCAGTATGGTCGACTCTGTTATATTTTATAAAATTGACAACAGACAGAATTTCGAGAAAGAAAAGCACATATAGTGCAACTTCGAGAAACAAAAATGTCACTCGAGTAAAGTAGTCCCACGCTTTTAACATCAGCGGCTGTTTGCGAAAGACAGCTTCCCATCATTTTCTTGTTAAGGGAACCATGGATATCAAATTGTGCATAAGAGAATCAGTTGAAATTATATTCCCAGCGAACAATCTGGTCGCCGAAGGCAGCTAGTAACAAATATGAGCTCGCTGCCCTAGAGTAATATGACGTCCAATTAGAGCCGTAACTAGAAATTTGGGCGCCTATGACCCGAGGAAAATACCTGCTTAATAAAACAATTCTGCAATTAACGTCTTACAAGCAATGGCGGATTTTGTCAATATGAGGCCACAGGTGCAAAACTGAATTGAGACCCCCTCCCCTACCCAATGTTCCAAATTCGCTGTCAGCTTAGTTCTTCGATAAACGTAGAATAGATTTTGAGGCCCCGTACCCCCACCTAATGTCGCAAATTTTCCGTCGGCATAGTACTGTAATATACGTCGAATAGATTTTAATATACGTCGGATAGATTTTGAGGCCCCGTACCTCCACCCAATGTCGCAAATTCCCCTTCAGCTTAGCACTACTGTGTACATCGAATGTGCTTTGAGGCCCCCTGGATTCTCGAGGCACGAGGCGAACGCCTCTAACACCTGTGCGAAAAACCGCCATTGCTTACAAGTTTGCAAATCGGCGACTTTTCAAAATGGGAATTTGAAAGCCAGCTTCCGCCACCTCTACTCACATATATGACTGATTTTAATGGTTTCATTATAAATATAAAAAAAATTATTAATGTATTTCCTCTGTGTGAATATTTTTTCAATCGATATACATGTTTACGTACAAGTCTTAACCATATATTTACTTATATTTAAAATTGCAATTAAATACATTCTTTAGTTCGAAATTAAACTCAGTATAGTAAATTTTATGTGCCCCCCCCCCCCTGGGCTATAGCTAGGGTTGCCATAATTGCCAAGCATTGACACGGGACGTTTAAGTGCTAAATAAACAGAACATGAAAAAAGTAGAAAATGGTTTATTTTACTCTGATAAACAAATCAATAGCGGTTTTAAGCAATCTAATAACAAGAATAGGTAGAATAATAAACCTATCACAAGGTTTTTCATTAGAGTGATTGAAAAATATCTAGGCAAAGAATAAAATTCAAAGAGATGCGTAACGATTTTCCTCTCTTACCGGCTCAAGGACAAACTGACGTTATTCGTTACTCCGTAATGAAATTCCTCTCCGCTCTTCCAGTACGCATACGTGTGGAGATAACGGATTCTCTTCAAAAGTAAATTATACGGACCGACAGACAGTGCACCCTTTGACGGATTTGGCCCAAAATTTTATGCGGACCTACATTCATGATGATAAAACTGTGTATGAAATTTTATCTATCCTGCGTTTCAAGTTTTTGAGTTATAGCGTTCACATGACCTCGAACATACAGACAGACTTCCCGTTGACGGATTTTGTCCAAAATTTGACAGAAATCTACAAATTATTTTTAAAGACCACATACCAAATTTCATCCCCGTAGCTCTAATAGTTTTCGAGTTATCGTGTTCACAGACACACACATACACAGACAGACACACACACACAGACATACTTCCCAAATTGTGTTTTTCGAACTCGTGGAGGTCTAAAACATGGAGATTCGTCAAAATCTCGAGTTCGAAATTTTTGACGATTACAATACTTTCTCTTCGCATACTCGTATACGAGAAAGTAAAAAGATGCGCGGCTAAGCCCAGTTAAATTTTAAAATTGATTTTACTTCATTAATTATATAATTCTCTTCATTCACATAATTATAAAATTGAACGCAAGTCATTTTGAAATTATAATGACAAATCAAAATTGCTTCCTTCGTCTCCTTTGATGTTGTTTATGGAGGAAACGGGACAAATTATAATAAGGGACTGAGTAGGGAAATAAGGTGTCAATCCCGTTCGGGACGTAAGGCAACCCTAGCTATAGCCCAATTAGCCCATTGGACTAGATAGCCTTGAGATAATGAAAGGGAAAAATACATTTTGTTTTAAGGTATCCGACTGGTTTAAAATCGTCGTTTTTGATGAAATTATCACAAAATAATTTATGACTTAATTTTGTAGCCTGTTTAATCAGCTTTCTAAAACTGTCTCACTTTTTACTCTACGTGAATTACAAATGGAGTTACAGCCGTTTTAGTATTGAACTGTAAGCATTATTTTATGTTGCATGAAAACTTTAAATGTGTTTTCTGAGAAATGATATTTTTGATGAAAACTGTCGACAATAACAATGATTTCTCAAAAAGTCATTCAAGTATTGATATGAAATTTTCTGAGATTGTTTTCTGTAATATGCTCGATGTTTTCCTCTAAAAACTAAGGTCAATTTTAAAATAAGGTATTATTCTTAAGCGCTTAAATATAAACGAAAAGCAACTTTTATGAAATATTACCAGTTTAGTAACTATGTTCAGCTATATCTCAAAGCTACTTTGAAGTACAAGAAATATTTTAGAGCATAACACACATGTCATGAAATTGTACTTCTACAAGGATTTATGTACATTTAGAATATGATTTTGTCGATGGCTGTTAGCGTAAGGCAAATATTTTAGATAATTTTCTTCAAATTTCTCAGTTTTTTTAAAAAAAATATTATTTTGAAAGCCTAATTTTACAATATTTTCATAGTTTTAAAACATATGCTGTTGAAAATTAACATTAATATATATATATGTGTCATTTTTCAAAAAAATGTCTCCGAACACAGTCGGATACCTCAAAGTCTTGTGTGATTACGTTGTTCCATGGTGTGGAAGTTTACATAATAACATAAAAATGCGGTTCTCCTGGAAAAATAAAATAGCCAGAAGTATCAAATCCATAAAAGAAAGATGTAAATATTTGCCGCTCAAGTTTTACTGAAACTTTGGTGTGAAGTCTCTAACATTTATTTTTAACCACGGGGAATGGAGAAAGAAACTCGAACTTTTCTGTGCAGTTTCTTCTTTTTATACAAACAAACATCTTTTCTGGGTGCGAATTTTATTGAAGAAAGAATAAGCAGCGAAACTTTTCAGGTGGAATGGCGTCGAGAGTATGATTGAAAGAGCATTTGTTTAGCTGAAAAGCAAAAATAGAAGGAAATTTCAGCATCGGCACTCCGAAAGACAAACAAAAAGTATTTCTTTTGTATTCTCAATTTTAGGAAACAAAACAGATGCTTAATGTACCGTAAAATGTCTCTTTGGAAGTAAAAATATTCTGTAACGATGGAAATTCGACGAATGGAAGACATTTTCTGCGCACATCCGGAACTGTTTGGCAAACACAGAAGAAAAAAAGAATTACGGGTCTCTAACTGTATGAAAAATAAAATAATTCCTAATTTTACGCTTGATCTTATTCTTCGAAAATAAATTTACATCTATCAGGTTAAAAACTTTATTGTCATTTAATAGCCTTTAACACGAAGACTCTAATTTTGAACTTCTAACACAAGAACTCTAAGGTTTTGCTCCCATTAAGAAAATACAATGGCTCTTTCAAGCCCTGAACTTTTATTCTATATTTGCATCAAAAATTTCAATTTTAACTTTTGTTTTGCTTTCTTGCATACAAAGTATACAAAGAGAAAGTATTGTAATCGTCAGAAAATTCGACCTCAATATTTCGATAAATTTCTTCTTTTGAAGTGCAAATTCAAAATAAAATTATTTCCTGATTCAATTCCGTTCATATTCCATTATGTTTCCTTTAATAAGAAAGGAAAAAACTTTGCTGTGTGTAAATTTCTTTTTTCTTTACATTTCTGAATAAAAGATTAGCAATTTTTTATCGTTTTCTCTAAATAACATTTGTATTTCTGTAGAATGCTCGTCTTTTAAATAAACGCCTTGCCATGGTCTTCTTTTCATACTTAACCTCAATAGCATTTGCTATTCGATGGAATGACTAGGCATTGGATACTGTTACAGAGATGTAATGTCGCCTTTCCTGCCTCGCTAGTCTTATAGTTGGGGAGGGAGTTTTACAGGGGTAAGCATGTAGTGACGGGCAGCGGACATTTCGGGACCCCTGACCTTGGCGACAAATCGATGATTCCAGAAAATGCGACACTTTTCTCGATATCTCTATTAGGAAAGAAAATACGCTCGAATGTACGAGAAACTCCATGTGACGTCACAGCCTGTCGGGGAGAATATATAAGGGCCACACTTGGATCAGAGAGGGATGTGGGCTAGGAAGTCGGTGAGCTGAGCGCTATTGAAAGTGCTGTTATTGTCGCTATTAGTGATTTGCTGATTGTTTGTGCTTCTAAATCTCAAAGTGCTGAACTGTTATTACTTGTGAATTGTTCTCTGTTTACGTTGCTAATTGGTGCAAGATCTTTTGTTTCCTGTTACCTGTGCTACGTGTGTCCTGCACATTTGTGAATAAACCTTCATTCTCCATTATCCTGCTTCCTGAACTGTTTACACCATACACCCACAGAAAGATTTTTGTAAGAATATAATGCCTTTGGAAGCATATAAGTTATTCAAATGATTCTCATATTTCATACTTACTAGGTACTTGGTTCACCGTTTTTTTTTTCTTCTTTTTTCAAATTCGGTAGATTAACGGGAAAAAGGCTGCAGGGGCAAGCCCCGAGAAGCCTAACGGCCCTCGGGCCCGCAGCTGCCAAAAAACACCAACCTCTCGTTTAGTTAAGCTCAAAAAAAAAATTCAAATCACACAAAGGAATCCTTCCAGTCAGGAAGACGCTTAAACCTTTTTACACAAAAATTCATACGCGGAACAAGATGGCGAGTAAATAGTTCCGTTAAATTAATTTGATTTATAATCTAATGAACTTGAAACATTAAAGGAAAAGACATAAAAAGTAAAGGCAATTAATATTTAAGTTGATTACTAAGTATATAATTAAGACAAATTTAGATATTTAATAAAACTGCAAAAAATTACCGTATAAATTTCGAAAGTTGCCAGAGATGCCACAAGATACTAAATGAACTTTGTTGGCGAAGATTTAAATATTTAAAAATAGTGGCGAAGCCAAAAAATGATGTAGATGCAATTTTTGCAATCTAACAACCTGTAACATAATCAAATCGAAGTGCTTATCAAAAATATTTTTCAATCATTTTGAGCAGATTTGGTGTCAAGCAAATAGTGATGAACTTCTACGATTGGAGCATCAAACCAGTATTGCATTTCGAAATCAACTTGACGTGATAATGAAATCGAAGCGTCTCTCGATTTGATTATCGCATTCGCAAGAGTTTTTACATTCTCGTATACGAAGTATACAAAGAGAAAGTATTGTAATCGCCAAAAAAATTCGAACTCGAGATTTTGACGAATCTCCACCTTTTACACCTCCCTGAGTCCGAAAAACACAATTTTGGAGTTAAGTCTGTCTGTCTGTGTGTCTGTGAACACGATAACTCGAAAACTATTAGAGCTACGGGGATGAAATTTGGTATGTGGTCTTTAAACATAATTTGTAGGTTTCTATCAAATTTTGGACAAAATGCGTCAACGGGAAGTCTGTCTATCTGTATGTTCGAGGTCATGCGAACGATATAACTCAAAAACTTAAAAAGCCAGATGAAGAAATTTTATACACAGTTTCATTGTCATGAATGTAGGTCCGTATAAAATTTTGGGCCAAATCCGTCAAAGGGTTGACTGTCTGTCGGTCAGTATAATTTACTTTTGAAGAGAATCCGTTATCTCCACGCGCATGCGTACTGGTTACTGCTGTTCCCGTAATATGGTCTATCTTGGCTCACTGCCAAATTCTTCTCGAATAAAAGTGAATTAATTATGGAGTGTTTTCTTTTAATTTTTCTTTCACGCCGAAACATTTTCTCAATAATAGTTGCATATTTGATTTGCGGTTAGTTTTATTTTGTATATTTCGTAATGCTTTTTTTCTGAGTGGATTTTGCATTATTTTTACTCTGACAGAACGAAAGTAGTTGTTAAAAGTAAAGTTATAAAGTAACAAACCAAAATTAGTGTCAATTGATTCATCAGTTCTGTTTTTCATGCTTTTTTAATTTCTTAAGCACTCTGCCAATGTGCATGATATTTCAACTACAACTATCGGCAGTAAATGTGTAACAATCAGATCGGAGATATTGCTGGCAAGCTAAAAGGCTGCTTAGATGTGTGCAAATCTTTTAGTAACTTACATAAGATAATTGAAATTTGGTATGTGGTCTTCTAATTTATCCACGCGGTGGGAGGGGAAACAGCACCTTTTTGGGGAAGTATACGAGAAAGTTTAGGAGAGGCCACTCCCGCTGGTTTCAATTACATTCAACAGTCTTGACACCAAGCAAATCAAGGCCAACACCCATTTTTTTGTGTTCCTCACATTTAAATAAACACACCAACACCCGGAAACAAGTAGCTGCACAGAGAGAAGTGCCACGTGATCCCTACAGAGCACAGTCCTTCGGAGGGAAAAAATCTTCTGAAACCCGAATTAATATCTTCCTGTCGCTGCTCGGTTTCGCTCTCATTTACTGCAAACAAGTCGGGAGCAAAGGCCAAGGTAATGGATAATTCATGTTCGAATTAATGCACTTCTCGTGTAAGGGAGGCCATTCAGAATACTTTATTGAACGCCCGTTACAAAGGAGGCAGGCAATTGACACCTTCTACACCGATCGATCGCCGTTTCTTTCGCCGAATTAAGCACCTTTCGCAATGGTTCTCATGGCACGTCTTTACCAGAAACTTTCAGCACATCTCCTCCAATCATGTCCCCAGCTCTTTCAGGGACACGTTAATATTATTTTTCGAAATAACTTGGAAAATGTGGTCTCTGAGACCCATAAACATGCAATATATTGAAAGGAAATTTCTCATCCCTTGGAGGCGATTTGGGTGGGTGATTTATCGCAGAAACCACCTGAAAAATCTGAAATAAGCACAGAAAATTTCAGCACATCTCCTCCAATCAGGGTTTCCACCTCTTTCAAGGATACATTAATATTATTTTTCGAAATAACTTGGAAAATGTGGTCTCTGAGACCCATAAACATGCAATATATTGAAAGGAAATTTCTCATCCCTTGGAGGCGATTTGGGTGGATGGTTTATCGCCGAAACCACCTGAAAAATCTGAAATAAGCATTAGGTTTCTTTTCTGTTTTATTGACTTTGGCGATTTTGCAAAAAAATATCCAAAAAAATGTAACAAGTTTTGACAGTGCACCTAGTCCTGTTTTTGTGAAATTGATTGAAAAAATGTCAAATTTTTCTCTTTGAGAAAGCAGAATTCAAAATATAGAATTCCAAATATGATATATATACGTATATATGGATACCATATTCCCATATACCTATCTATATATACGTATATATACCCCATATATCTCTAGCCATATGGTCCTAGAAGATCTAGGATATGGTTCTAGGTCATCTAGTTTCATCTAGGTTAGATCAACTAGATGATGATCTAGCCATATGGTTCTGCTTATATGGCATAGTACGATATATTCCATATAACTAGATATGATACATATACAAGAATTCGAAATAACTTGGAAAATATGGTCTCTGAGACCCATAAACATGCAATATATTGAAAGGAAATTTCTTATCCCTTAGAGGAGATTTGGGTGGATGGTTTATCGCCGAAACCACCTGAAAAATCTAAAATAAGCATTAGGTTTCTTTTCTGTTTTATTGACTTTGGCGATTTTACAAAAAAAATATCCAAAAAAATGTAACAAGTTTTGACAGTGTTCCTAGTCCTATTTTTGTGAAATTGATGGAAAAAATGTCAAATTTTTCTCTTTGAGAAAGCAGAATTCATTCTCGTATAAATCCACAAGAAAAGAAACTTAGAACTCCTCCTGCAATTAGTTGTCTTTATTAAATATTGAAAAATGTATTTTGGCGAACTATTATCAATCACCATAAAGCGGGAGCTTGCCTACGAAGAAATTCTTAAACAGGTGGTTTCGTTTGGAAACCACCTCCCCTGAAAGGACTAGAGCAAAAACCTACCCCTCTTTTAAAATTTCGTGCATTTTTTTATTTAATTGGTAATTTTACCTGCCCTTACGGGCATAAAAATGTTAAGGCATAAGAAACGAGACTTTAAATTTAAATTTGGAAAGAAAATCAGAGAATGAAGTTAATAAAGTAAAGTAAAAGAATAAAAACACAATATAATAAATAAAGTGAAAATAAAATTATTGCAGGAATAATGTAAGTATAGAAACAGACGCATTCCTTCATTTCCATAGTTAGAAGTTTGTGAACCTCATTTTTCGAAAAAGCCTGCAAGGATGATGTCCTGAGGAATATTTTAATCGGAGAGTTATGATTAAGGAGTCTATTCTGGTTCCCCCGGTTGGGTTCGGAGACGTCACTTTTCCCGTTGTTAACGTGCGGAACCCAACCCAACCGGGGGTACCAGAATAGACCCCTTAGTCTTACTTCTCTCTAGATTAAAGACACTTATTTACGGATCCTACTATGGTTTGGATTGAGGTCGCTTTTCATTGGTTCTCAGAGTCACGTGACTTCGCTTGCTTCTGAATGATGTCATAGGAGCGCGCTTAGTTTGGATGTCGATTTTTGTCTTAGCTATTGTATCATGGAAAAACCATAATTATCTTTTAATTCTTTCGATACGGGAACGTCCCAAACGTCTCTTCAAGCAAAAGACGATGGCCGTCCGAAAAGCCCGAATATCGCTGCGAAGATTCCACCATCTTTTGTTAAGTGTGATTGATTTCTCACCCTCTGCGAGAGCTTTCTTCGTTAGAATGGGTTTTCTTAGAATTTGGACAGTTCCAGCTGTCAGTGTGGTTTTGAGGAGGATAGGGGAATTTCCCTTATCTTTGAAAGAGGAACTCGGACGTTCCCGTATTTTGAGGTCCCTCTATTCCAATGGTCATAGAAATCAGAGGGTTAATTACGATTGTTTGGATATTTCTAAAGGGAATGATGAATTCAAGATAAAGATAATTTTGGTTTCTCCATGATACAATAGTTGAGACAAAAATCGAAATCCAAACTAAACGCGCTCCTAGGACATCATTCAGAAGCAAGCGAAGTCACGTGACGCTGAAAGCCAATGAAAAGCTATATCAATCCAAACCGTAGTAGGATCCGTAAATATGCATTAAAGACACTTGTTATTATAATGGAAGAGTTTTCTGTTTTGTTTATTTTGGATTCACAGTCTGTTTTCCGGTAACCCTCCGGTTTAAACAATCGCTAAATCCGTTTGGATACTGTATCAATCGCCAAAGTCGAACCAGTTCTGTCTTTTGTACACAAAGCGTCAAATTCTGTGTTCTTCGAGTTCGTTTAATTCTTTTATTTAAAATGGCTAAATTCCAAATGGAACGATTGTAATCAGCTAAAGCGTTTGGTTAAAAATTTAACTGCCATTGATAATCTAAATCATTAGGTTAAAAATTTAACAGCCAAATAACCCTAAAAAAGTGATATCGAAAGATTATGGCAGCTTTTCCACAAAATGAGACGCTTATTTTAAGGAAACACCGAGAGGTACAGCAATAGGAACATAAAATTTAATATTTTCAAAGTATCCTTAATCCATAACATTAAAAAATACCCTACTTTAAACATTAATCAACATCTTCAAACAGAGTGTGAACTTTTGAAGATTCCCATTGCAGAAGCATTACACAAGAAGTTGGTAGGAGTGGAGCAAGTTCTACATTTCCCAAATTAAACAAAACAGAAAACTCGTCCATAATGATCAAGCTTTTAGTCGTCCATTAGTTTATAGATGATATAATGGACCTTATGCATGTGACGTCACATCCTCCGACACATGACCTGCCGGAGGCAGCGATTGGTCAGTCTTAAACAGCTGACTCAGAACTGCTTTTATTTCTGAGTCGCTTATAGGCCGATCGTTTTGTTTATACCTCCACAGCTGTTTTTCTATGCTCTCGAACCCAAACGGTGCATAAGGTCCATTAGATGCACAAGAGGAGCTCGGGCAAAACTGTTAAGGGATCCGAACACATTGAAAAGTCGATTTTCGGCCAAAATTCCCATTTTTTAATTTTTCATGATATGGATGGTTCATTCATTTACCTTTCTAAAACATATTTATTTTTGTCGGTACGTTAATCAGAAGATGAGATATTAATTGTTTTATAACAAACCGGAAGTGGGCGTTGAATTAACCGGAAGTTGTCATTAAAAGGGTCAGAAATTTGTCAAAAATTCTTTTAAACTGCATTTTTTTCAAATTAATACGATGTTAGTATATTTTTAGGAATTTTTTTTAAAGTTTAGATACTTAAGTTAAGCGCGTGGCAAAACTAAAATTTGATTTTTCTCAAAATTAGATGTTACGCATAATTTTCACACTTCAAACATGATAACTCAAGATATTATCATTCGATTGTTCTGAAATTTTGTGGACACTTTCTTCAAATGTGTCTCTAGTGAATGTACTAGAATAATGTATATTGTAACAATATTTTTTTAATTATGGTTTTTTATCTGAAAAATGACATAGAACAATTTGCTGAAAATCTTCTAATGATTGTTCGATTAGCTCTAAAATTTTTATTTATCCTAAGAATGTTAAGATTCTAGTACAAGCACTAGTCCATAGTATGTAGTTCATTTTAGTATTAGTTTTATTTGAATTATTACAAAAGTGTGACCTCTAGCATGTGTGAAGTCTTTGAGAATTTCCTCTAAAAAGCAGCAGAAATGCAAGATGTTTGTAAATTTATAATAATTTATACTCAAAAATCATACTATAATACTAATCTTTATTAAATTCAAATCTAAAAAAATATTTTGGTGTTTCTATTGCACAATTTAAAAAAAAAGTGCTCCGAACGTATTCGGATACCTTAAAGGGTTAATTCATTCCTTTAGTGTTTCCAGAGTTCACATCCAGAAGGGTGTGATCAGCATCATCGCCGATTTTTGCTACACAGTAGCATTTTTCATTCTTTGCAAAAAGACATTTCTTATATGTTTAAGATACCCAATTCCCTGTGAAAATTCTATTTATATCGAAGTCCTCTTTCATTCTTTATGGATCCACTTTAGCAAAATATTCCTTAGTAATTCTTCCTTCAGAAGAATGCGAGTAATGAAAATTGTTTAGGTGTGTACACACGGTTGGTTGGTGTTTTAGATTTTATGGCGCAAGAGCCAATTTTGGCTATACTGCTCCCAGCATTTGGTGGGGCAACCACATTAATTAACCAGCGGGAGTGGTCTCCCCTAAACTTTCTCGTATACTTCTCAAAAAAGGTGCTGTTTCCCCTCCCCCGCGTGGTTAAAAAGAATTCGAACCTGTTGTAACCCAGGATCCAATGACTATCAGAAAATATTTAGGTAAAGAATCAAATTCACAGATGCGTTCCGATTTAAATACGTACCGATTTCTACTCTTGCTGGCTCAAGGACAAACTCACATAATCCTCCCGCATGCACAGATTGCTACCAGAACGCATGCGCTTGGAGAATCGAATTAAAAAAACCGCCAAGCAGGAGTCAATAAATATCGTGCATAGAAGATAGCGTCCAGTACGCATGCGCGTAGAGATGGCGGATTCGTTGGAGATGCGATGATACAGACCGACAGACAGTCAACCCTTTGACGGATTTGGCCCAAAATTTTATACGGACCTACATTCATGACGATAAAACTGTGTACCAAATTTTATCCATCTAGCTATTCAAGTGTTTGAGTTATAGTGTTCACATGACTTCGGACATACAGACTTCCCGTTGACGGATTTTGTCCAAAATTTGATAAAACCTACAAATTATGATTAAAGACCACATACCAAATTTCATCCCCGTAGCTCTCATAGTTTTCGAGTTATCGTGTTCACAGACAGCCATATTTCCAAAATTGTGTTTTTCGGACTCAGGGAGGTCTAAAACGCGGAGATTCGTCAAAATCTCGAGTTCGAATTTTTTGACGATTGCAATACTTTCTCTTTGTATACTTCGCATACAAGAAAGTTAAAATAGAGTTTCTTAAAATTTAGTATAAAATCTTCACGAAAGGTAAAGTCGAATGATAAAATCCTAGAATGTATAACAAGCAAAGTAGTTAGATATTAAAACAATGTTATCTCTACTAATAATAAAGCAGAATGTATGTGTGTTAGCGCTGTATAGGACAGACCGCTAGACCTAGAGCAACGAAATTTGGCACAAACATACTTTCGAGGGTGGGAATGTGCACCCGAATATTATTTTACATCTTCCAAAAACTTAATTGATATCATTGAAAAGATAATTTTTTAAAGATGTCGTACGATTTTTCTCTAATTTTAATAAATTTAAAAAATATTTTTGGTATAATTTAAAACAATACTTTTCATTGTTGCAACGCATTTCAAACCGTTTTCATTGTTTAAACAAAAATTTAATTGCGTGTGCATTGTTGAAAGCTGAGAAAATATCTTACCGGATTTTACTTTCTTCTTTTATCTGATCAATTTTTCTGTGAAATCTGTGAAGGAAATCCTCAAGATAGCAAGTATATAATGAAATAATTCCGAAAAACTGAAAGATTGTCTTTGCCATGTTTTAATTCTTTTTACCAGCATGTTTTAAGCCAGTTATCATGCCTTGGACATAAAATGTGTCTTGCCAATTTAATGTTGAAATCAAATGCGTATTTTACGTTAATGTAGGGGTCTATTCTGGTACCCCCGGTTGGGGTTGGGGGCGGGAAATTTAACCGTGTTTAAGGGGGGGAAAAAGTGACGTCTCCCAACGCAATCGTGGGTGCCAGAATAGACCCGGTTGACAAGGAACAGAACAAGACTGCAAGCGTACGAAAAGTACGCGGGTTAAACGTCTATGGCAATTTGAAGTTTAGAGCTACTTTGTTAAGGGAACCATGAGTATAGAATTATGCTTAAGAAATTAGGTTGAAATTTTATTTGCAGCGATCAAGCTGGTCGCCGAAGGAGGCTAGTAAAGGTATAAAAAGTGAAGTCAAATTTTCCTGCCACAATTGTTTTTAAGTAACAAAAGGTTGAATAATTAAGAAATGTTGGAGAAAACACTGCAAAAGAAATTCCTGTATCGTTCGGTAAAGGAGACACATCAATTTCATCTTTTAACAGAGTATTTACTATACAAAGAAGTATGCAATGTACCGTAAAAAGTTTTGAAATCCACCCACGTGTGTTTAGACATAGATTGAAGGAATTACAGTCGTTTCAATTCACTAATCTTCTGTTTTTAGTCTTCAATCTATTCTTCTTACAGCACCTTTGAAATTTGCAGAATGTATTTTTGGTAAAACACAAACTGTGATCGGGTTTTTTCTGTAGAAACTGATGCTTGTTGCCGCCATTTTTTATTAAAGTGAATAAGAAGGTATCCGCATGTGATGGAATGTAGGCAACTTGAACTTACCACGTCTTTTCTCAAATTGAGAGTTTTTCAATATTATATTTACCGTTACAAATTGCTGAAAAAAATGCACGTGTACATCAGTTCGTAAAAATTGTAAATGTAACGAAAACAAACGTAAATGAACGATAAGCAAAGTTGAAATGCATAATATTCTGTCAGTTTCGGTTGCCAAAAGAAGTTATATGACGTTCCCGGTCAACAACGTATGGTTATCAAAAGAAGTTATATGACGTTCTCGGTCTACAACGTATGGTTATCAAAAGAAGTTATATGACGTTCCCGGTCTACAACGTATGGTTATCGAGAGACGACGTCATAAGTTCCCGTCACAACGTATGGTTATCAAAGACGTCATATGATGTTCCCGGTCTACAACGTATGTTAACAAACGACGACGTCCATAAGTTCCCGGTCTCATCTATGGTTATCAAAGAAGTTATATGACGTTCTCACCACAGCGTATGTTATCTGACGTTCCCGGTATAAAACGTATGTTATCTGACGTTCCCGGTCTACAACGTATGTTACCGAAAAACGTCATATGACGTTTCCGTTCTACAACAAATGTTATCAAAAGACGTGATATGACGTTCCCGGTCAACAAGGTATGGTTATCAAAAGAAGTTATATGACGTTTCCGGTCAACAACGTATGGGTATCAAAAGAAGTTATATGAGGTTCCCTGTCTACAACGTATGTTATCAAAAGACGTCATATGACGTTCCCGGTCAACAACGTATGTTATCAAATCACGTCATATGACGTTCCCGGTCAACAACGTATGGTTATCAAAAGAAGTTATATGACGTTCCCGGTCTACAACGAATGTTATAAAAAGACGTCACATGACATTCCCGGTCTACAACCTATGTTATCGAAAGACATCATATGACGTTCCCGGTCTACAACATATGTTATCAAAACACGTCATATGACGTTACCGGTATACAACCTATGTTATCTGACGTTCCCGGTCTACAACGTATGTTTATCAAAAGAAGTTATATGACGTTCCCGGTCTACAACGTATTTTATCTGACGTTCCTGGTCTACAACGTATGTTATCTGACATTCCCGGTCTACAACGTATGTTATCTGACGTTCTCGGTCTACAACGTATGTTATCGAAAGACGTCATATGACGTTCCCGGTCTACAACGTACGTTATCGGAAGGCATCATATGACGTCTCTGGTCAATAATGTGTCAACAGTTTGGGAGTAAAGCGACGTACATCACGAAAATGCTTCCGAAAACTGAAGCTGGAAACTCGGTCACAGCTTTTATACTTTTCAAACGGGAATGTCCCTGAGAAAGAGATTAGGTGGCAGCTTTTAGATTTGAATTAAAGTAGGAGTGTGTTTATATTTTAAAAATTAAGGAACCCGACCAGGTTCGGAGAACAAATTTAAAAAAAATCATGCACAAAAAAGATTTACAGAGAAAACTAACAAAAATAGACTTAAATAGTCACAATTAGAAATAAAAAATCATATATCATCAGTAGTTTTTGAAAATAATAATTTTTTCTCATGAATTTCAATAAAAATTTCAATGTTAGGAAACATAGCATAATTGAAAAAATATGGAAATATTTAATTTTAATTTCGAATGCGTATATCTCAAACTATCTAGAATGCAATAGACCGCAAGATAAAATTTATTTTAATAAATAAATATTTTTTGAACATTCAAAGTTGGCGTCATCGATTTTTTTTGCCTAAATTATCCTATGTGTCAACCTGAAAGTGACTGAAAAACATGACTAAATAAAGCTATCATAAAATCTGAGGTCTATTACACCATCAAAGGATTTTGATATATGTATACCAAATTTCAATGAATTGTTTCGGAGATATCACGGTTTCCGTGGACCAATTTTAGTGAAATTTTCATTTTTCAGAAAACGCATTTAAAAAATATAATAACACATTAGTTCAAATAAATATCAAGGGACAAAATATTCAAAGAAATAAGAATAAAAACAAAGATCGTTTTAGAATCTTAAAAGCTGTGTCTTTATTTTTAGATCATAAAACAGTTTTTGAATTTTTCTTCGAAAATCGCTTTTTCAACCTCGTCGGGTACCTTAAGCGGATACCCTATTTTGATCTAATAGCTTTAATCCTTTGAGAAAGGTCGGCGGAAAATACTCAGGGCCGGGGCACTCATTCTAGTTAAGCGTAAATGCAGTAAAGCTGGTGTCACGCCGACGTGACAGTCGGTAGCTAAAAACCACAAGAGCCGGCACGTATTTGTGACAGTCGGGACAGAATGTGCCAAGCAGATGGCAGCCCGCGTAACAGTCGTCCTCAAAGGATTAATATTTCAAGAATTTCCTTTTAAATTGAATAAATGCATCTTTATTGCGTTCAATCAAGTCTCTGAAATCTTAAGAATATTTTATCGATGCTAGTTCAAGAAATTATACACATGGATTATCTGCTTTTGAACTGAACATGAGAAACGGAAAAATACGGCTCAAACGCTTAGAGGGTTAAAAAGAATTATCACACACAAGCATAAGCTCGGTTTTTGAATTATTTCAAAACTTCGCCATCACATACCAACCGAATAACCACAATATCTGATGTGTGCTTTGATTTTTAATGCATAAATTTTTAGGTGTTTCTTATTTATCTATACTTTTTACTTTCTCGTATACGAAGTATACAAAGAGAAAGTATTGTAATCGTCAAAAAATTCGAACTCGAGATTTTGACGAATCTCCACGTTTTAGACCTCCCTGAGTCCGAAAAACACAATTTTGGAATTATGTCTGTCTGTCTGTCTGTCTGTCTGTGAACACGATAACTCGAAAACTATTAGAGCTACGGGGATGAAATTTCGTATGTGGTCTTTAAACATAATTTGTAGGTTTCTATCAAATTTTGGACAAAATCCGTCAACGGGAAGTCTGTCTGTCTGTATATTCGCGGTCATGCGAACACTATAACTCAAAAACTTGAATAGCTAGATAGCTAAAATTTGATACACAGTTTTATCATCATGAATGTAGGTCCGTATAAAATTTTGGGCCAAATTCGACAAAGCGTTGACTGTCTGTCGATCTGCATAATCGCATACTTGTATCTCATAAGCCCTTTGGCTTAGATAAATAAAATTTGATATCACTGATGCTAACATTAATTATAGATCTGTGCCCAATTTTCATCTCAATCGGTTAAAAAACAGGTGTTCAAATGGCATATTTAGTTCAAAATGCACATTACGACTGTGTGTTGGCGAGCGTTTCGCTTATTTTACTCAAGTGAGTATGGTTGGCGTTTGACCTTGGCTGTCTACGAAGAAAATTGTAGCGAGCCGTGAATACGCGCTTCGGAAATTATGGCAACCCCCAAAACGAAACTTCTTTTGACATTCTCCAGATGGACGCCTATGATTAACCAGAGGTATGGTGATATGTTGTGTGATATCTATAGTAAGATTTCTTACTCAAAAACGTTAAATAAAATTGTGGTACCTCAGCTCGCGTAAAACTTGTGAACATACGCATTTTTTTTGCAAAATATTAAGTTTTTGGGAATTCATAAATTTTATATGTTTCATTGTAAATCACCATTCATAATTTTTTTCAAAATAACCGGGCCTTGGGTAAATACCCCAAAAATATTTACCTACTAACTGGATGTTTACCCACCACACATTACTGGTCGTATGCGAGAAAGTTTCGGGGAGACTACTCCCGCTGGTTTTATTCCGTTCCTTTAACAAATATCATTAAATATGCACGTAAAATATTTCTTTTCTAAATTGCGTTTATGAATTAGATGTATATTTTAATTTATTTTGTAACTTATTTTAAACTTATAAACCAATATTAAGTACTTTAACCGACGTATCCGGCTAGTTCACAGGAAGTGAAATGGTCGGTTAAAATAAAGCTGGGCCATAGTTAAATTAAATTAAATTCATTTTTCTCACATAAAATAATTCTTGATTAACAAAGATCACATAAATTGGCAAGCTACATTATTCAACTTGCTAAGCATGGCGAGATTTGACCGACCGGTTCCAGTGAGAGGAAAAAACGATCCTTCTCGCACGAACAGTCAAGAGACTCTGTCTATCCTCCTTCTCCTGATAGCGAAAGGTCCTTGCAGTGCCATCTCTTGGTAGGAGGGTGAGTTAAAATCTATAGTGGCGCCATCTCTTGGTAAGAGGGCGAGATAAAATGTGATTGTCACGGTGCAGTGAAACTTCAATCAACCGTCACCATCGGGACCAGGACAGTGACGGATAATCGAATAGACGGATAACAGAAATCTCTTGATACTTATTGTGTACAGTAACGTAATTTCACTTCTAACTTGAGAAGAAAATGAAAATAAAATGCGTGGAAATTGAATAATATATCTACATTTTATTTTACAAAACGATCGATATAAACTTCAGGTAAAAGAGTAGTAATGTACAGAAATGTGAGATTCGATTTTTTAGACTATGACGGAAGACAGAGACTGACGGTTAAAATAAAGCTGGGCCATAGTTAAATTAAATTTATTTTTCTCCCATTTTTCACATAAAATAATTCTGGATTAACTAAGATTACATAAACTGACAAGTTACATTATTCAGCTCGCTAAGCATGGCGATATTTGTCCGACCGGTCCCAGTGAGAGGAAGAAACGATCCTTCTCGCACGAACAGTCAAGAGACTCTGTCTATCCTCCTTCTCCTGATAGCGAAAGGTCCTTGCAGTGCCATCTCTTGGTAGAAGGGTGAGTTAAAATCTATAGTGGCGCCATCTCTTGGTAAGAGGGCGAGATAAAATGTGATTGTCACAGTACAGTGAAACTTCGATTAACCGTCACAGTCGGGACCAGGACTGTGGCGGATAACCGAATAGACGGATAACAGAAATCTCCTGATACTTATTATGTAACGTGATTTCACTTCTAACAGTCAAGAGACTCTGTCTATCCTCCTTCTCCTGATAGCGAAAGGTCCTTGCAGTGCCATCTCTTGGTAGAAAATGAAAATAAAATCCTTGGAAGTTGAATAATATGTCCACATTTTATTTAATTTTGCAAAACGATGAATAAAAGAGTAGTAATATACAGAAATGTGAGATTCGATATTTTTAGACTATGACGGATAACAGAAACTGACGATTAAACCAGACGATTAATCGAAATTGTACTGTAATTCATAGACTCTATAATTCGATACAAAAAAAGATGAGTAATCCATTAAAATTTAGAGTTTTCAATCAAATCTTAGATTAATCAAATGACAACACATTCTCGAAGTAGAAGGTATTGTATAATTAGACAGTATAGAAAGCAAGTGAAGGGTTTAAAGGAGATCCGTTATTTGTGAAGAAAAGTAATTTTTTCGAACTGACATTTCGTTGTTTTGATTAAACAAATTTAAGGATGTGCGATGATTATGGGATCGTGAAATATTTGCATAATTACCTGCTTCAACTAAGAAAAATGAAACGCAATTATTCCTCCTCCGTTTGAATGATATTTTGTTTGCTTTATCACTCTCATTATTTGTCATTTAATAATCGAGTAGAATTTGCTTTTTCTTGACAACATGCATCGAATAATTTAGATGTAATCCAGCGAATTTGTCGATCAGGGAAAGTTTATGGTAATAAAGGCATGCTTTTTCTTTTTTATGAAAAAGAAGTGCAGGTAATACAAAAATAATTCATTTACTCTGAATTATATCGTTGCATTTATAATGTTACAAAAATCGGTCGGTTGTTTCACGTGAATATAATCAAACAAGCCGGATAGAAAAAATAAAGCTTTATGTCACGAAGATTTCAGCAAAACACTAATAACAGGTAACAAAACTGAACAGCACTTGTATAAATTAACAACAGATACCAACAACAAATCTCGGTAACACGATTTTCTATAGCGCCCAATTTCTATTAGCCCACCAGCTTCCACTGATAACCAAAGTCCATCTGATTTCCTATTGGTTTGATTTTTCTAACAGGATGTGACTTCACGTAGCAATCTCTCGAATGCTCTGGATATTTCCGCTCCTAATAGAGATACTACCACCATTCATGGATTTTCTATAAGTTTCTATTTTGTCGCCAAATTTGTGGCTAAATCGCCAAAATGGTCGCAAAGGTGGCAGTTCGTTGGTTTGGATCCCAGTGAAACCTTTATAAATCTCACTTTCTTGGCCTAAGATTAGCAAGTCAGGGAAACAACTTTAGAACTTCGAAACAATAGCTTCTGAAAATTTCATGAAACAGTTTACCATCAAATTTAATTTCATGCTAAGTATTGTTTTAACTGTTAAAATCATTAAGCTCCCATACGAAAAAGTTTCATACCATTAAATTTAATCTTATGCTAAAGGTCATTTGAAAGTTTAAAATCATTGAGCTCCAATACGAAAATTCCTAAAATCTTAGTTTAACAAAAAATTAATCATCTTATCAATCAAAAATTAATCAGCAAAACATCCTTAATGAAAATGATGTTATTTAACACTTCAGATTTCATGAAATTAAAATAGTCTTAAATTTTAAATTGTTTCTTTATTATTCGAAATAAAATGCAAATAATGTATATACAGGGTGTCCACACTTATCGTGGTCCAACAGCTGATTTCTAAACGTTAGAAATAGACATATAGTTCCAATTGGAAAAATGCTTTACATAAAGGGAAGAATTATATTTTATATTTTTCAGTCACTGAATATATTTCTGGGGAAATTACGAATTCTATCCTTTTATACGGTTCCCCGGTCCTATCAGTCATATTTAGTAAAATATTGTTGACAATCTAACATTTTAAACAAAAAAAGTCCCACTCTTCAGCGACTAAAATTTAGCGAGTTCTGGAGCTTTGAATTTCATGGTTTTTAACTAATCAGTGGCCTCGTCGAGCAATTTCTGCGCATTGATTGGTGAATCATCTACAAGACGGCTATTGAAATGGTGTAAAGTGGTCTAAGTCAGCGATATTCTAAGCTCCATAACTCGGTCAGTTTTAGTCTCAAAAGAGTGAAACTTTTTTTGTTTAAAATATTGGAGTATCAAGAACATTTTAGTAAATATGATTAATAGGACCGGGGGACTGTATAAAAAGTTAGATTTCTTAACTTTTTCACGAATATATTTATTCACTCTAAAGATATATATTATAATTTGTTCCTTTCCTTTAAAGCATTTTTCCAATTCGAACTATATGTCGAATAGGAAAAATTCTTATAGAAAGAATAGAAAAATATATAAATAATAAAATATAAATTTAAAAATATATATAAAGAAAGAATATAAATGATAGAAATTTGCTATTGGACCACGATAAGTGTGGACAACCTGTATATTTAAACCGATTCAAGTATTTTCTCGTCTTTACTGAAAACTGTGTCGAGAGTGTCTTAATTTTACCCCTGATTCTTTTACATATTTTACATCATCTATTTTAAACTTGCATGACTTGGTGTGGTGAAAAACATCACACTAACACTTTTCGAGTTTCTAAAAGCCATCGGTAATTTTTTTGCAGCCTCTGAAATTTCAGTACATTAACTATGTTCCTTTGCATTTTAACTGTCCCGTCTTTTCAAATACTGACGTTGATTTTATATTTGTGCTGTATAATCATGTTTTCCTCAAAAATGTTTCATATTTGATCTTAATAATTATTGTGTTTGTCACAGCTTTCTATAAACTGGACCTTATGTCAACAAAGCATACCATACCATCCAATGGTTACTTTCTCTAAACTGGACCTTATATTGTCAAAACATACCATCGAATGGTTTACTTTCTCTAAACTGGACCTTATATCAACAATGCATACCATACCATCCAATGGTTTACTTTCTATAAACTGGACCTTATATCAACAAAGCATACCATACCTTCCACTGGATTACTTTCTCTAAATTGGACCTTATATCGACAAAACATGCCACACCTTCCAATGGTTTACTTTCTCTATTTATTCGCGTTTATATTCAGAACTAAATAAATGAAAAGTGGTAATTAAATCGCGTTTCCTCATTCGGTTTTGATAAGGGCGAAAATTTCAATTAAAAACTTATTACCGTTGCATTCCATAGAACGGAAATCCCGCATCGCCGTCCCTTCTCACTTTCTTTTTAGCTGAATAAGATACTTTTTCCCCACAAAAATCTCCGCGATTTTTCAAGAGCGTTAAATTGTAGTGACACGTACTTTTTTCAACAAAATATTTCCGTTTCGAATCATACACATAAAAAAAATAATGGTGACAAACTTGCAGGCTCTGCAGAATTCCTAAGCTTTCCCGAGATGCTGAATTGACGCCGAGGAAGAAAAAAGTAAAAAGAGCCGAATATTTCATCTGACAAGAACGTGAAGAGGGATTTTAAGCGTCCCGATTCCAACTTTCCGGGGAGACGACGAATGAAAAACTTCCCTTTGAATTCCTTTTCGGGAAAAATCTGTTTAGATTGTGATTGGAATCTAATTTAAACAGTTGAAGATTCTCGAATTAAAAATATGCCAGTTGAGTTCAACCTTTGAAGCAGATAATCGACGTTTTTCTTTGCAAACTGGGGTCAATTTACTAATTTCAAAAAATTGCTATAATTTAAAGAAGGAAGTAATCGCCGAGCTGTGAATGCTTTGAAAATGAAACTTGGTTTTCAACGCGAAGGAAGAGTTGAGGATGCTTGGAGAAATTTTGTGGAGAACTCTGATGGCGAGAGATCTTTGAAAAAGTTCGCCATTAGAGTTCTCTTACATTTCTTCTATTTTAATTGTTTTTTTCTTTTATTTGTTTTAATTATTTTAATTATTAGAGCACATTAGTTTTTTTGTTGTTTAATTCTATAGTGAATTGTTGGTTAATTGTAGCACAATATTGTTGATGCAATTACTGGATGCTGCTGGGTTGGGCGCGCAAAAAAGGTGTATTGTTATCTCTATTGTTTACTTCATCTGTTTATTCTGTATTTTTTTAATTATTTTTTTGTATTCGATTATCTGTATTTGTATTTTATTAGAAGTTGCTGCATATGCGCCATTCTGTCCAATACAAAAGTTTAATTAATTTTTAATTTCTTTTGTTAAAATTATATTAATTGTAACTATCAAACAATTAGCAATATGTTTAGATATTCCTTTCTCGTGAAATTGCATTAGAATTGGCTGATATACTCGGCGTTGCTTAGGATGAAAATATTTGTGTCTTATACTAATAAAAAATTAACTATTTAAGTAATTGTCGCAAAATCTTTACTAAACTCGTCCTTTCTCAAAAACTCCGAGTCCTCATTGCTAAATAATTTTTATTATATAAATATATATATATTCTTACCCTGTGATGATTATGGACGTTTTCAACGTCTGGTGTTTAAATTGTTTTAGAGAAAATGGAATCATTTTTAACTTGAATTTTTTTCAATTCTTGATAACTTCTTTATGTGTGTGTGTTTTGAGTGACATCTTGTTTTGGTGTATGATGTGTATTTTTAAGGGGGTTGTAGAGAAATTACCCGTTTGGAGTGTTTGCTTGTGTGGGTTGAGTTTGTAAGTGTTTTCAGTTTTTTCATGTGAATTTAAAAATGCTTTTGAAATAAAAAAAAAATGTATAAAGACCCCCCTCGGAATTGTATCTTATGTTTTCCTCCAGTCACATATTATTGTTATTTTTCTATATTTTGACTGGGCTCACACTGCAAATTGGTATTTTGTAATAATGTAATTGCTCATGATTATTCTGAGATGTATTTAGAATCCAACCTGTTTTTGGGTTGGATGTGCAAACTTGTGTCTTGTAATGTAAGATATTGTATAATATGGGCTAATATTTTTATGTTTCTAAAATCCATCCAGCTCTCCTTGTCCTTGAAGAGTGGTTTTTCTTTTTTAATTATTACTATTCCCCACCTTCCATCTAAGGGCCTTACACCCTTTCGGGTTGATGTGGGTTCCTTTTCTTTTCTTCCCTTCTGTTTCAGTATTTATGAGCCAAATTTGAAGTATAAATACATATATCATAAGATACTCATATCATAACACATTTCTCACATATCGAATAAGCTGTTGTAAATGCCATATGGGTGAATGTAAAAATACATTTCATATTAGCTCTGGACGGAATGCCAACGCACATGTAAGTAAGCGCATTTCTTAAAAAAATATCTGCACATAAAATGCGAGTACCACTGACGGGCTGACTCATTACAAAATCGCTCGAAACACTAAGCACTTGAAATTTGGCAGGTACAGGGTGTCCCACAAAGGTATCCCTGATTTTGAAATTCAATAAATCGGAATCGGAGATTAATAAAATGAAACTTGTGGTATGCTTATTTTGAAAGCCGTAAAAATATGGTACAGAAGTTTCAGAATTGATGTGAGAGATGTTGTCATCAAGTGGTGCTATACATTGTAGACTTAGTATAGAGTCTGAGAAAAAGGCTATAAACAATCCTTTGCAATCAATCGTTACAATCACAATACATTCAATTCAAAATATGAATCTTTGGCAGCACAGAGATGGTCCATACCAAATATGAAATTTTCAGTCACCTCCTGTGAACATAGTATATAGTCTGAGTAAAAGGCTATAAACTGTCCTTTGCAATCAATCGTTACCCAGATAGCACGTAAGTTAGCAGCAAGTTTGATTTTGACTTGATATTACCTTGTCATGGCAAATTTGACGCGTCAAATTTGAAGCGAACTTGTAGCAAATTCACCGCGACAACTAGCGCCACCTCCTTTGCAATGCAAGTTTGCAAAACAAGCTTGATGCAAAGATAGCACAAAGAGATAATTATCTTTGTCTCTGTTTAAAAAAAACATCCGATTTTCAATAGCATCTCCTAGACCGTCCTTCTTTTTATTAATTCAATAAATCAATGATAATTTGTAAAAAAACTAACTTTTTTATAAAAAAAAAATTTTGAAACCTTTTCCATCTTTTTACTAAAAGTTTTGACTTTGAAGAAAACTATATCGCCTTTTTCTTAATGTTGAAATTTTAACATTTATAAACAAAATTAAACCGAAAAAACAATCAATGTTTGTTGAAAAATAATAACTTATACATTTTGTCCCATTTTAAAGTAATTACTTTTGAACTCTAATTTCATAATTTATTCTACTAGTAAAACATAGTTATTAGCGAAAATCGCTCTCTCTTTGACTTCAAATCATATTCTCAATTCAAAAAGTTAATGAAATCAAGAAAATAGTTTAAAATAAATCGTATACGAATCGAATCGAACGATGTATTAGCGAAATCTATCTCCTTCTCGCAGATTTTAACTGGCCGAACGGTTAGCGCGTCTGCTTCGGAACCGTAGATCGCGAGTTCTATCCCGGGATGTGTTCGTACTTTGTTTCTGCTATAATTTTCAATGAGTTTGCAATGCAAGCTTGCTGCAAGTTCGTTCCATGGTGACTTCGAAGCTTGCGCGAACTTTTTTCACACTCGCACTCTTTTCGTGTCAAATTTGCTGTAAGCTTGCAGATTTGCCGTGCAAGTCAGATGCAAATTTGCTGCAAACTAAAATTGCTATCTGGGTACAATCACATCACATTCGATTCAAACAGCACAGAGATGGTCCATACCAAATATGAAATTTTCAGCCACCCCCTGTAGTGTGCCATAGGAAATGATGGCACAAAGGGGTCTATTCTGGTACCCCCGTTTGGGTTGGGTTCGTTTGTTAACGGGCGGACCCCAACCCAACCGGGGTACCAGAATAGACCCCTAAATGGTAACTCAACTGGAAACCTCCAGAATAGAGTCATTGCTTTGAACTATTCCACATTTAATGGAACAACCCTGGATTGGTCAACACACTCACTCAAACTCACGCCATGCGGCTACTTCTTGTGGGGAAGGAACAATCCTGCAACACTTCATGGGCTTGAAGAGTTGGTCTACGGGGCATGTTCCTGCTTTTCCTTAGACACACTACAGAGGTTGGCTGAAAATTTCATTGTTGTTATAAGCCATCTCTGTGCTGCAAAAGGTGCACATTTTGAATCGACTGTGATGTGATTGCAACCCTCGTCAGGTTGAAGTTCCTTACCACCAGGGGCGGATTCCCGGATCCTGCAATTGGGTCTAAATCATTATCTTCTGGCTTATTGTTGCCTCTCATTATGTTTCGAAGTTGAAGTCCCACAGAAACCATGCACTCCGTTAAAATCCCATCCCTGTGTGATGTGATTGCAATGATTGCTTGTAAAGGATTGTTCATCTCCTTTTCCCAGACTTTGTACAATGATTACAGCGCCACCTGCCGTCAACATTTGTAACTAATAACTATCTTTATATGCACTTCTCAGTAAAATATATGTTAAAGACTGTTTTTCAAAAATTGTCTGATTTCCTTTATTTGTCTTAAGAAAATATGAGACAAAATTTAACCATTTATTCTCTTAATGCATCGAGTTGGCTTGTAGTATCCTTTCAATGCCTATCTTTCAACTCGAGCTCATTGAATAATGCACATATTTCGCTTTATAGCTTCTGTTTATTTTTATTGCATTGTGGGTTATTTTCCAAACCAATACATTTTAAACCATGACAACGGACATTTAGTTTAGCATTCTACTTACAGATTTTTGGCCTTTTCTTAACTTTATAGTAAACGATAATTCAAAATTTTTTTCAGCATCCAGACATTGTCAAATAATTTTCATTCTTTTATAAAGTATTTTATGACTTTTTTGCCATTTTTAAAAACTAAGGCATGGAAATGCTGTTTATCGACTGAACATTTTGAAGGATTTTAACTTTGAAATAACTCCTGCACAATAATTGTACTTATTTACCCTCGAGGCCCGGTGCCTGCAAGAAATTATTACAGAAAATTAACCCTTGAACGAAAAAACTTCAATTTCACAGTAGCTGCGTTCAAGGTCATTTACTTGCTGACCACAGGTTTTTCAAGAATTACCCCTCATCATTTGTTAACTCAGAAAACAGAAGATCGGGCCTCTGAAGCCTATTTAAGCTCGTGTTTCTGTGTAAGATTACTAAATAGAACAGATAGATCGCGACTATTTAATGCTATTCGAACTACAAACATGGGATGTAAAGATAAGAAAATCTTTTAGCTGAAAATCGACTAATTAAGAATCAATTAACGAAGAAAATAAAGAAATTGTTGCTGTTGAATTAGTTAGAGATCATATATCGAATACTAAAAAGGAATTAGACAAAGATTGGAATATTTAGGAGTCCACCAATTACAGAAGAAGGCTGGAGTTGAAAAATGGTGTATTAAACGATAAGATAGGTGGAATTAATAAAATGGTGTAAAATAGAACCTCGCAAAAATATGAGAATTTTTTACACACAGCATCGTTATACAACTACCCGAAAACTTTGTTAGAGAAAAAGTTGTATACCTGTTCAAAAAGTCTTGGAAATGCATATCGATGAGATAGATGATGAATTAATACTTATATCCAGTAGAATTCAGGAAATTTGGGACGGGAAAGGCAGCATTTTAATAAATACTTTGGAAATACAAGCATTCATTAATTTTCTACAATTTAATGCGCTCCCTAGAAGAGATTTATTTGAAAATTATTTTATTAATATTTCATATTCTGTACACTAATGCAACAAATGTTTCCTATTAAAGTAAATCTAATTTTATGCGCGTTTTGTTGAAAAAACAGGACCCCGGTCTTGAGAGACTCGATGCGCGTCCTCGCGGGTTAGACTTCAGAGGTAGGAAATGATTTGATGATTTCTAACAATGCCCACTTTTAAAAAGTATTACCCTTTCTTATTATACAGGGTCCCCACTTATATCCGTTACCCCCCCCCCTTAACTTATAAACGGCGAAAGCTTAAGCCATAAAGTTGGTGTCTAGGTATAGTAAAAAGGCTATTCGCGAATCAATTAGACAACTTACAACGCCATCTATAGGCAAATTTTGGAATTAGCGGTTCTATCTAGAAAAAGGTACAAGATACGGGAAATAAGTCAGTTACAAAATTGTAGAGCGTCTTCGATTTAGTACGAAAAGACACCTTGAGTGCAATAACGCTAAGAACAAAACGTGTAAAATGCGCATGTGTTTGCTCGCATTTCGGAAATTTTGAAGTCATATGACGCGAATGAAAGGAGAAAATGTTATTTTTCGGGCAAAAAATGACTCCATTATACTTTTTCTTGTGGAAATAACCGTGGAGTATGGACCTTTCCGCTAACATTGCAGGACGTATTACCGTTGCTTGTGTTTGCGCACCAACTATTGTACAAAGTGAAATTTAAACTAGGGCTCAAATCTGCATTGTAGATGACGTAGAGCTCTTTGAACACAGAAAATAAAGTATATTGTGATAAGTAATTGTTTTTTCTCGTTTTAACCCGTTTAGAGACCTCAAAGTTTTGGAAATCGAGAACAAACAAATGTGCACTTTAAACGTTCATTTTTTCGTATTAATGTGTACAAGGTATCTTTTTGTACTAACTAAATCGAAGACACTCTACAATTTTGTAATTGACCGTTTTCCCGTAACTTGTACCGTTTTCGAGATAGGAACGCTAATTCCAAAATTTGCCGATAGATGGCGTTGTAAGTTGTTTCATCGAGTAGTGCATAGCCTTTTTACTATACCTAGACACCAACTATATGGCCTAAGCTGTCACCGTTTAGAAGTTAAGGTGGGTGTAACGGATATAAGTGGGAACCTTGTATAACTTAGAAGTAAAGAAGATTACCCTCATTCTTTCAGCTTCACATTTTACATTCGGATTGTACTAGATTTGCACTTGTAATGAAAACATATTTGATATGATAATCAAATTAGAAAACCAATCCTGCACACATATCCACACTGTTCTACGGCGGCTCTTATAGGCATGTTTTATTTGAATTTTCATCATTTCGGTTTTTGCCTTAAAGTCTAAACTTTTGGAGAGATCTGTGACGTTCAATTAGCAAGTGAAGTAAATGTGAATGAACAAAATTGACAAGGATTAAAGCCGTTTTCATCCCGAGAATTCATCTGATCCCATCGCATGTTTACGGATCCAACTATGGTTTGGATTGAGGTCGCTTTTCATTGGCTCTCAGCGTCACGTGACTTCGCTTGCTTCTGAATGATGTCCTAGGAGCGCGCTTAGTTTGGATTTCGATTTTTGTCTCAACTATTGTATCGTGAAGAAAGCGAAATTATCTTTATCTTGAATTCATCATTCCCTTCAGAAATATCCAAATAATCGTAATTAAAAGATAAGTTTGGTTTTTCCATGATACAATAACTAAGACAAAAATCGAAATCCAAACTAAGCGCGCTCCTATGACATCATTCAGAAGCAAGCGAAGTCACGTGACGCTGAGAGCCAATGAAAAGCGACCTCAATCCAAGCCATAGTAGGATCCGTAAATATGCGATCCCATCAGGCAAATATAGGGTTGCTATAATTGAAGTTCGCCTATTCATAAGGCTCCAAAAAGAAGTATAATTTCACTAGGATGTAGTGCAATGTTGCGATCTGGTAAAGCAGAAAAACAGAAAAAGGATATATAAATAAAGTAAAAAATAGAAGAAAAAAATTCATTTTTCATCAAATGTGGCAGATTTTTTATTACTGAAAGCAAATCGAAAAGTTTTTTTTTTTTAGTTTAACTAAAAACACTGGTGATTTTTATTGATAAGAAAAATTAAATTCTGAACGTAGAAGTCCCTTTTTTTCGTTCAAAATACCATTGTCATGCGCGTTTATTTTTTTCGGTCTTTAAAGATCGCTGTCTATTCCTAGTGCAATTTTGAAAAAGACACTCCATTGAAACGGTATTTTGAATGAAAAAAGACTTTAAATTCGGAATTGAGTTTCGGCGGCATTTTTATTTAAACTAAAAAAAACCCCTGAAATGAACTTTTCAGTTTGGCTTTAATAACAAAAAATCTGCAAAAGACGAATCAGATATTGGCGCAGAGGCACTTTCGAAGATAAATTTAAATATTTTTTTCTTTTTTCATTTCCATTTATGTCGGTTTTTATAGAGTGCTGTAAGGTCTTAGTCCAGCGATACCGGGGTCTGATTAGCGATCAACAAGACACAGCAATACAGCACATCAAAATTTAATTAGGTTTCCTTGAGCAATGGCATATGCACAACAAATTTACGCATGGATTACACATTCAAGAGATTATGATAAGTCCCGGATAAGATCGCGTGAGTCAAAATGTTCGTAACTGGACTTCGTCGCAGTTATCAGAGTGAGTCACTCGTAATGCAATCGATATACAATCGATGATAAATCAGGAATTGATAAAGTTCACTCAATGGGTTACAACTCAGGGCGAGTTACGTAGATTCCGATGGCCGGAAGAGGAAATCGAGGTAAATAGAACGCCCAATTAATAATTATACATAATACCATTAACCCTTAGGTCCGGTGCACACTAGCTGATTCTATCCGATTCGTGTCGTTGGAGCAATAAAAATAACAATTGTAACCCCCATGCCCCCTGTGGAGTCACAAAGGAGGCACGTGGGTTACTATTGTTATATTTTATTGCTCAACGACACAAATCGGCTATTGTGCACCGGGCCTTAGAGGTACGGGTATTTACGCAAAACAATAAGGCACGGGCGGCGCAATCAGTAGGCCATCTTGTTTTCATTGATTATGGTTCTTTACACCCAACTCATTTCATTTGATATTATACACATACATTCACATTTAATGCTATAAGGTAAGTTCCCGAAGGTTTATTTTTGACATCCTTTTGCTGTCTAAGAGATAAAGAATGCCTTCAAATGCCACCATTTACCCCCTCATTCTTTCACTCGTTTGATTCCTTCGAAGCTCTTCGGTGTATTTCTCCCTACGTATAAATTTGTATACTTCACGAATGAATCATTTATATATACATATATTTGTAAACTTCCAGAAGTCTATTTGATAATTATTTGTTAGAAAATTCGTCGTACACATAATCAGTTTCTGTTAAAAGGTAAAAGTTTTCCAAATATATTTTTACGAGGAGTCTTCGAAAATTTACTTTTCAGCGGAATTGTTTCCTCTACATTTGTGAATACCCGAAACTTCCTTTATTTTTCGACTTATTTGCAGTTTCGTTTGAGAAATGGTTTTCATAAAACAATTATAATCGTTATCATCTGATAAATCCTCAATGTCTTGAAGGTCGTTGACCTCGTTTTCAGAATATGATAGATAATTTTCTTCGATATGCTCCTTATCAATGATATCTGACGCATTAATGTAGTCGCAGGCCTTCTCTTCATCAGAAAGCTCTTGCAAAACTAAAATGTAGCGATCGGGATGTGCGATTTGGTTCATTTTTGAGGAGTGACATAAGGGCATGGGTGGCGTACTGAGTGCGCCGAAACAGATCTCGGCAAAATAATTGATGTATAAAGAGAGACCGACTGTCACACGACCTTTGTTCTTGAATTACATCTGTTTGGAGGGTTTGGGTGGTAGGTTAGAGGGGGAGCCCGGTCAGTTGACTATTTAATAACGAATGGATTGGCACTTTTTTCTCGTGCGGCGCATTGTATACGCTAGCCCGTGCCTTTGAGTGTTAACCAAAATCAAGTGCACAACTTCAATGTGGCTGAGAGAGGGTCAATAAATTGCCTGTTGACAGGCAAGCAAACTACAAAGGCGCTAAACTATATTAGCAAAAGATATTCTACGATATTTCCACGTTGCTGCTATTCTGATTGTTACACAATACTGCAGGGAATCTTGTGCAAGCAGGGATTGCGATTTCAAAGAGGCCAAAGCGATCTGAAAAATCACTTGTGCCTAACGGAGAGTTATTATTAACCCGATAACGCCTAAATTATTTTAAAGCATAGATTTCAATCCATTTCTAAGAAATTATGTTTAAAACATCAAGATTAAGATAACTGTGAAGTAAAATTAAATATCCAAAAAAAATTATAATTTTTAAAAAAAAAAGTATCGAAAAATCGGTAGAAAATAATTTCATAAAGCTTTTCTATACATGTATATCAAAAGTTTTTAAAAATATATAATAAAATATCAAAAAAAAATTCTAATTCCTTGAATTAAACCAAAAATTAACCAAAGGAAAAAAAACGTCTCAAAATGACGGTACTTTGAGTTCAAAGTCTATATACCAGTCATATGTCATATGTCAGTTGAAAATCATAGTCATATGCCAGTTGAAAATCATAGTCAAATGCCAGTTGAAAAT
>BGPR01005869.1:0-20791 GCA_013235015.1 Araneus ventricosus
CCATATGATATATGCTTTGTTGTTATGTTTGTTATTGTGCATTGATGGTTAGGCTTGACGTATTGATAGTGATCTTACTTCCACAAACCACTCCTAATAACGTTGATTGCAAATTTATTATGCGAAATGTAGGTTGAATTATTAATAGAAGTGAAATGTAACAGGGGTTCGCTTCTAAGAGTTTTATATCCGGGTTTCCTCGAGTCTGAATTAAGGTAACATCAATGTGCAATTATGACTAATCAAAATATTATCGGCATTGCGCACATTTGCATATCGGTGCGTTTTGATTTTTATTGCTATTTCCTGTTATTTCGAAATTATAAATTGGTGAGAAAGAACTATCAAAATATTTATATTTCTATGTGTTTTCGTTCTGTTATTTTGATCTTGGTAGAGAGCAGTGTTCTTGGAAAAAGTGCAGAGCTAAGTTTTCCTATTTAAGTACTCTAATCTAGTAATCTTATTCTGTTGTGAAATCTGCGTGAAACTCATCTTTATGTGTTTGATTTCTCGTTATTTTTTAAAATTTTAAGCTGCTTTCATTAACAGGATAAGTTTATGAATATTCATTAAATAATACATTTGAACAAGCATTTATGTTTATTACCTTATCATTCAATTCCTGTTATATTTTTGATGTTCTTTAATGATATGTTAGCATAAATTTCAGACATGCTGCAAATTTTATTCTTTCTTACTTAGTAACAGTATGGTATTAGAAATTTCATTTTGTTTGAATATCAAACTTTAAAATTTGGAGGTTAATATTCTTGCATAACTAAGGAAAGTTATAGAATAAGCACAACTCGACAGGCAAGTGATCGTTACTAGTGTTTTTTCCTTTAAAAAGTATTTGCTTTTATTAATATTTAGTTAATGGTCATCTCTAGGTGGTGAAAACTCTATTGGAAAATTTTTGATGCTTTGATTGGTTAATTTTATTTAGATGTTAAAAATATGTAATGTTTGGTTAATATGAGACGAGAGTGAAATTTTTCTTTCCATGTATGTAAATAACCTAATTTTATCAATTGCTATATAATATTTGATTATGCAACTAATATTGCTTTTACTTCTTATAGCTACATCAATGTAATTATAAATTACAGCATTATAAACTGCAGTAAAATAGGTCTATAGTGCCATTTGGTTTTTATTGCATGCAAGAACATTTTAATTTTTCGGTTTTGTACGTTTGAAAAAAACCCAAGATTCTTGCATGCAATAAAAACTAAAACGATACTGTAGACATGTTCAATCAGTAGCAGATATTGAGCTCTTTCTGATTTTCTCGTATTTTATGCTTCAGGCCGCCACGCTGGACCTGGCATTTTGTCCGTAAGAGATCCGAGCCATGCAGACGATAAAGTGCGTTGTAGTGGGAGATGGAGCTGTGGGAAAGACCTGTCTCCTCATATCATACACAACAAATAAATTCCCTTCTGAATATGTGCCCACCGTAAGTATGAATTATAGCATGGTTTTTATACACGTTTGTTGCATGTTACTGGACAATACATATTTGATAGATGTTACTTTATCGTTCATGTTCATTGGTTGTGTGAATTTTAAAATGCTTTATGTATTTGTTAGATTTGCTTCCAGTGTGAGTAGTTGAAATGTCATTTTTACTTTTCCCTTTTTCGAATCATTGTTGTTGCTGTAAAATGCAGCTTGAGTGAAAATTGCAAAATATACGATGAAATAAATTTTAACCAACTTCGCAACCATGCAGACTCTGCTTGCTCTGCTTAATACATTTGTACTCAATTTGTCCTGTTTCAATTTGAAATGTTCATAAAAACGTGAGATATAATTGATATTAATTATAACTCAATGAAATTTAAAGTTTTATTTTATGCTTTTATCAAATATTTGTATAAATTACATCAGTAAGCAGTAGTTGGTTGTCGTACTTTGTATTATAAAAGATGTTAATGTTGAGTTGCTAAAAACTTCCATTGCATTGTTTACAGGGATATAATTGATATTAATCCTGTAAGTAAGAAATTATGCTGTTTTTCTGATAGATTTACTAACATTTTAATCAGTATAGGGTTGTATTAATGCTAAAAATTCATACAAGATTTATTTGCATTTGTAAAAGATTTCGATAGTTGCATAATAAAAATGGTGTTGAACAAAAGTCACAAAATGCTCATTGTGTTTTATCTGATTATGCCAGTTCAGATTATTTGAAGTGGTCAGTATAAGTAATTGATTAGAAAATGAACTTGCAAATATTTTAAGACTTCCGTATTGTATTACAAATGAGAGTAAGAATGTGTTGAATGTTAATCTTAACGTGTATTAGTATCATATGCATTAAAGTTTGCTTTCTCTACTTAATCTGAACAATTTCCTTTCTTAACTAAATCAGTAGACATTTTTCCTTCATATTAATATATCATTCTATGCAATTCCTCCATTTGGGCATCTTTATGTTACAGGGTTTGTACGCGTCCTTAAAAGTCCTTACTTTTACATTTAGTCCTTACAAATCCTTATTTTTATGCCCCATTTTTAAAAAGTTCTTGACAGTCCTTACTTTTTACTCTGCCATTATTAAAAAATTTAAAATTTCACCGATTATCGTTTTTCTAATTCCTCCTTCTCGGCGGCTCTAATCTCGGTCGGCGTGGCTCTCACGGAATGCGGTGGGGGTGAGGGGACGACACTGCTCGCTTTCTACGAATCCATACCCATCGCATACACTTTGGGAAATAAGGGAGGGGTTACAGATGGCCTTTATTGGTCCATGGTTCCATAGGAATGATTGCCAAAAGTGCTGTTACCATTTTTAGAACAGTATCAAAGTGTTAAACCTTTTCTTCCATTTTTTGCCAGTGATGTATTAAAACTTGTTAATGATTGCATTCAACATCTCAAAATTTTGAAACCAGAGAATGAAAGAATTGAGAAATCTGAGGCTTTATGCAAATTCAACTTCAGTGACCCAAACTTGTATAATGATAAAAGTTGAGTATATTTAGGATTTGCTGCAGAGCAACTAATAAAAGAAAAGATGACAAATAAGGAATTGGCAGAAAAGGATATTTTCACAGTCAGGAGAGTCGGAAAAACATCATAACAATAAAACATTTCATGCAGAAATGTCCTGTGAATTACACACTAGTAAGACATGCGATTTGCATTGATCCACGAGTAATGGCTGGATATCCCGAAAAAGCAAAGGAAAAAATGAAAAAGGTATTGATTATGTTGTCGCAAAATAAACGTATTTTGGAAAAAGATTGCGACAAAATTTTGTTACTCTATGCAGATTTCCTGTTAAATATTGTAAAGCCAAATTCATTTGAATTTACTTCTTTCAATCCAAAGAGTGATTCCCTTGATAATTTTTTACAAACTTATTATGATCATTATGAAAAAGTTTGGAGGATTATCAAAATGGTATTAATACTGTCACATGGACAATGAGGTTTTTCGGTGAACGAGGCCCTGGAAATAGAAAATTTAAAAGGTGCTTCATATATTTTCCAGCGTGTAAATCATGAATTTATTAAGCTGTTTATGACTTAAAAATTACTAAAGAAATGAGGACGGCTGCCACCTCAGCGCAAAATACGTGCAGTATTTAGAAAGTGAAAGATCCAGAGAAAAGACTGAAACGAAAAGCTCTAGAGGAAGAAATAAATTTTTTAAAGCGAAAGAAAATGTTCCTCCAAACGGACATGCACCAAACAAATGAGAAAGCAAATGATTTAGCTAATGAGGCTGAAAAGTCAAAGGACATAAATTTATTTATTCAATCGCATGAACTAAGAAAAACAATTTCTGAAAAAGAAATTAAAATAGATACCTTGGATGTAAAATTGAATGAAAAAAGTTTGGAATTAAAAGATATTGAATTTGATTACCAGTTTCATGGGGGTTTTTTTCATCAATGTATTAACTCATATTTTTAGGAGTTTTGTTGTGTTAAATTTGTAATGTATCTTCTATGTTTTATATTATAATTTATCATCTAATAGGTTGAATTTCCAAAAATGAGATTTTATTTAAAAATGCGTGCGACAATTCGTTAAGTTTATTCAATTTAGAAGTCCTTATTTTTTGGGTTTTTTAGTCCTTAAAAGTTCTTGATAGTCCTTGATTTTCTTTTAATTAAATGTGTACGAATCCTGTGTTAGTTTTTTTCAATAATCTTGAATTTAAAAGGAAACCTGTAAAAATTCTGAATGTCATCTCTATTCAATTTAAAGGGAAATTTTTAAAAAAAGTAATTCATACTAAATGTAATTGTATTGTTAAATCAATATCAGCAACAGTGTATTTAATAATTATTTTTGCTAAAATAATATGAGAATCATTCAATGAATTAGCATCAGAGAGCATTTAAAAGACCTCGTATTAATGTATCAAAAGTAAAAGACTGAATTGTTGCATCAAGTGCGTGGAAATAATTCATTTTACTAAGTTGGCTAATTTTTTTACAATGAAAAGGACACAAATGAATTGAAGAAAAAAAAATCATAGATAAAAAAGCATTTCATTCATTGCAGCAGTAATACAGAATACACTATAGTATGATAAAAGCATTTGCAACATTTTATATTGTAATTCTGGTTACATACAAATTTATTTAAATGAGTACTTTTCCGTTGAATGAATATTTTTTGTCAATGTATCATCTTCTGAGAATATATTGGAAATAAAACGGCGATATATTGGTAACGGTTTGGCTCGGCAACGATCGAATGCAGAGGTTTACAGATGAGTCTTAAAATATCGAAAAAGAGTCCATGTTGGAGGACACTTTTCAAGCGAGGACAGAACTTGCAAAAGATGGATTATCCTCCTTAAAGGTGGACAATTGTTCACTTTAATTTTACTTAAAAACGGTTCTGGTGATGTATTTTCATGTGTAAAAAGTTGTTGAAATTATGAAAAAAATCCTAATAGTTTCTTTATAATACCATCTGAAATGAATGAAAAAATTTGGAGTACATCCGAGTAACATTTGTAATGTGAAATTTCTATTTTTTAACCATCAGTTTTTGTATTCCTTGCCATTAATTTTAGTAAGTTACAATTTCATTGTTTTAAGATAAGATATTAATTTTCTGTATCTACTTTAAGTTGTGTAATCATGTGTTTCTTACTGTTTTGATCCTAATTGTTTAATAAGTTTAGTTTTGTAAATAGTCTGCTTTTGAATAGAAATTTTTATATACATGGTTTAAAATACTTATTGTAAATTGAAATATGTCTAATACTCTTTGAATTGGAATAAATTTCCCATGCTTAGATGTCTCGTACAAAACTAAAGTTTACTGTATCTAAAAACACTTGAAACAATCTATGCCACCAATATTTATTTGATAGAGAAGCTTAATGATTTTTGAATTTGTATGATATGTTTGTTGTAATTGTGCTGTCAAAGCCTACGTAAATGAAGCATTGATGTAAATCAGTACGTTGGGATTAAAGAAACTTAGGATACTTTACTTGCACATGGGGGGGGGGGATAATGAATAACAGTCATATTGACATAATTGTTTAGTGTTAGGTATTCTAGAGAAAACCCTTTCGCCTCGGGAAATAAAAGTTCCTAACTTAAAATTCTTTTTTCTTCACTACCACACCATTATTCTAGATGGGACAACATAGGGAGAATCCAACTGCAAAATATCAAAACATTTTAGTTTTTAAACTTCTTTGGGGAAAATCTTTGAATGTTATAATTTTTTTATATTTCTCTATTGAATTTCTATTGTCAAAGCTGAACATCCATAAACTTGGCTTTTTCATTCTCTTAAAACAGGTATTGAGTACTTTTCACTAGTGATGTAACAAATATTCGGTATTCGGCCCTTTTGCCAAATATTCAGCTGTCTGAATACTAAGCAGATATTAGCCTGAATATTTCAAGATAATTTTTTAAAAATATGGTATTAAATAATAAAACCAATATTTTAGAATTATATTTCGTTGCATTTTTTATCGAAAAATCTCCTATCATTTGCTCAGTTTTAAGTTGCATAGTACGTAAATGTATTTAATGACTTTACATTACATTTATCATTGTAAAGCCTGCATTTATGATGCAAGAGCAATCTTGGCAAATGCCAAACAGATATTTGGCCGATTAAATTCCATATAATATTTTTAAAATATATTTAACAAAGAATATTGCAGAATTGCATTTCTATAAAATTCTAATTTCTTGCATCTATCAAAAAATCTCCTAACATTTATTCAATTTTAAGGGGGAAGAGTAAGCATTATCAGGTTAAATAACTTTTTAACCCTTTAACTGCACGTGTGGTTTATAAACTACATATATAAGAAAGTACCCACAGTTGAAAGGTTAAGGAAAAGGAGAAATGTTTTACTGGTTAGTAAGTAGAAGTGAAGAATATATTTTAAAGGAAATGACTTAACTTTCTGACTTGGGAATAAAGAATTTTGTTATAATTAAGTCAAAGACATAAAGGATGACAAGTTTTAAATTTGTTTAAGGTTTTAATAAATTTTCTAAAATAAAAATCTTAAAAAATATAATCTAATGTATCTGTAGATAAAATTATACTATTATATTTTATATATATATTTGAAAGCCACATTGTCTTATTCTTAGAATTAAAGTGTTTAGAATATACTATAAAAAATACCTCAAGGTGTTAATGTTTAATAAAATCAATAAAAAATAAGATTAATTTAATTAGTCTTTAATTTTTTTCATTTTAGGAATATTTTATTTGCCGTCAAAAGTGAAATGATTTTAAAAAGTAATTATTCGGCCTGATTTTTGGCCGAATATTCAGTTCATCCAAATCACTATTTGTTACATCCCTATTTCTCACTCTAGGTTTTTACAATTCATACACAAACACAAAAGAAATGCAATGTTGAAGTATGAAAAAGCTTATATCAATACAGCCCACACAAAAATAAAAACTGAAGAGTTTGTTACAAATCATTCAGGAAATTAAAAATTGTTAAGTACCATTCCATTAGGGTGATGGCCCAAACATTACCATGCTGAAATGTTGATGATATTTGTCATCAACATTCATTGCTAAGATCTAATAGAGTTTTCATTAAAGATCTGGCACGTTTTTGTCTGGGGCCTTGTTTATGAAGTTATACCTGTTTTTATTACAGCAAAACTGAAAAAATCAGGCAAAAGTTTTTAATGATGCAAATGCCATTATTATTCAATAAATCATCAATAGATGGTATTCAAAACATAAAATAACTAAAATGAAAGTTTTTTTAAGCAACACATTCCAGATATACAGAAATTAAAATAAATCAACCTTTCAATAACTACTATAATTATAAATAAAAGGATGGTTAAAAAATTTTTAAGACTTGCAGTAGGATAATTAATGGTATAAACTTGCAACTTTATACAATTAAAGAATATTTGCCTAATGCAGAATCATCCTTTATGTTGTACTTATTTTAAAGCTTTATTTATCATGAAGTTCAGAGCTGTATAAAAAATTTAATGATGGGAAGGGTTTGCTTCATATTTTGTGTGCTTTGTGTTAAAATCCTTATTTCTTACTTTTAGGTATTTGATAATTATGCAGTGACTGTAATGATAGGGGGTGAGCCCTACACCCTAGGATTGTTTGATACTGCTGGGCAAGAAGATTATGATCGCCTTAGACCTCTAAGTTATCCACAGACAGATGTTTTCCTTGTATGTTTCTCTGTTGTTTCTCCTTCGTCGTTTGAGAATGTAAAAGAGAAGGTGAGTTGAATGGCAAAGTTTGTATTGAATCCTTGAAACTGTGTGAGACATATTTTCACTATAGATTTATTTTTCAGGAGAATTTTTTGGAAATAATTATACAATTTGGTATTCTTTAGTATTTCATTTTGTAACTGCTTGTGTAGATGCAAAAAGTGCTACATTTAATTTCGTTTCATAAAAGTTAGTGTAAGTGTAGGGAAAGGTTTTTTTTCTGTTTGCAAAAGCAAGCATAATTAAGTTGATTGTACTCTAGTAAAGGCTTGAATAAAATTTACATTTTTTCAGTTCAGAACGAAGTGACATGATTTTAATATAAATTTACACTCAAAATTATTTCTAAAATCTTTTCACTTATCAAATCCTGACCTAATCTAATTATGAGTGACATACACAAAATTTTTAAGAATGCTTTGATATTTTTGTTAGGATTAATATAATATATATCTTACTTTATACCTAAAGTCATTTGTTCAAGATGGTTGCACGTATTGGGTCGAGATATTACAGAGGATCAAGATATTACAAGTATTTAGAAAGCATCGATAGGAATCTTTAAATTTCAACATAAATAATTTATTAATTCACCTCTTTCCACTTTAAAAGTGTACCAAACTAATTGAGCGGAAAAGAATAAATGGATTAAAATGTGCAAGGGAAAGAATTGATTATTAACTATAATCTAATTGTGCCAATTAACAATTTAGGAATAATTAATCTTTTTTATAATGTTTTGGAACCATTTATTGTTTTAGTAACTCTTGTAGTTTTGTGTAAATATTTTCGTGTGTTTATTGAAAGTATTCAGATGCAATGTTTTCATATTCTCCCATAAATATAAAACTTATAATTCAAAACAAATTTCTCAGTTGACTAAAGCAAGAATATTTGTGCACATATCAATACTATTGCTTCCTCAACTAATAGAAAATTGTCTTTTGTGTTATGTATTATCTTATGCATGTGTTGTATTTATTCAACTTTAGAACATGCATTTATGCTAAATGAGTATTTACTAACTTTATGAGAAATTCTATTATTGTATCAGATGGTTCAAATCTTGTTGTCTATTCATTCATAATAAGATAGTCTTGAAGAATATGAAGTCTGTTTATTGTATGGAGTCTGTAATTGAAAGTTTTGGAACCAGAAAATTTACTGAGAGAATTTTATTAGCATGTTTATGATAAATATTGTTCTTTGTGCAAGTCATGTATGTCATTTCTCCCAATACAAATAAGCTGAATGAGTTGAAATAATTGAAGAATTTTTGTATGTTTAAGCTATGTTCAATGCTGATCATCATACTTAATTACTTTTAATTTAATTTTAGCTTCAGTACAACTTTGGATTTTTTTTTTAAGCGCTTCTTGTTTCTGATATCAGATGTTTTTAAAACTCGAAAGGGAAGAGGAGTGTGATATTTCATAATTAGCTGTCTAGCATTAGAAGCTTTCTCTCCCTGTTGATGTCATGAATGTGATATACTAATCAGAATGATAATGTTTTATTGATGTAACCTTTTGATATTGATAGAACGTACAGAGTGATGGATTAATAATACCTGGCTTAATATATTTTATAATAACGTACTGTGTAAAAATATTTTGAGATAGTGTTAATTAAGATGTGGACTAGTTTTTGCTCATTTGAATCTTTTGCACATTTGTGGAAGTGTTTAAAATTACATTGATATCTGTGATTTGGCATGCTATATTTGACAAACATCTATATAATTATAAACATGGATCTGACTGGTGGTACTTAAATACTTAAAAAAATGTTAAGATATCAAAATTTGACCCTATAAGTATGATTATAATGGTTGTTTTTATCCCATTTCTTATTTTCAACATAAAATATTTTCGGTTTTAAGTATAGTAATACTGTATTTAACATTCTAATTGTCTAGATAAATATTATTTACTAGCAGCCTTCGGCGACCAGCTTGTTCGCTGGGAACATAATTTCAAGTAAATCTCTTGTGTATAAGTTAATATTCATGGTGCCCTTAACAAAGTAATTTTAAATTTCAAGTTTTGATAGATATTTAACCCATGTTAAACCCAGTTATTTAACCCGTTGCACCTATTCTGTTCGTTGTTTGCTTGAATGTCCCTAAGGAGTTATTTTAGTGTCTGTGTCATGTAGCATACAATTGCCCATTGTCGGTATCAACTTCACTCCTCTTGCAAAATATGCATTTGATTTCAACTTGAAACTGGAGCTTCATAATTTATGCCCAGTAGCATGGTAGCTGTATGAAATTATGCTGATTAAAACATATCATTAAACATTAAGATATTACCTTAGTTTTCAACAATGAAAGAAACATGTAATAAGTATTTATTTAAAAAATGAAAACTGTTTGAATTTTGTTGAAACAATGAATAGTATTGTTGTAAATTATGCCAAAAAATATTTTTAAAAGTTTATTTAAATTAAAGAAATTTTATGCCGACTTAATTGATATCATTTAAAAGATAATTTTTTGCACTTTCAGATGGTGTAAAATTTTTGTGCTGTAATATGTTAGGAAGTTATTAAGGAAAAACGCCAAAAGTTAGCTTATTTTTTAATTAAAATTTCAAAAAACCGCTCCGAGGAGCATATTCCCACCATCCAAAGAATATCCGTGCCAAATTTTGTCTACCTTGTAGAGTGCCGACATACACATTCTCCTTTATTATTAGTAGAGATAATAAAATATATTTACTCCAGTAAAACTTTCAAATTCAATTTTTAAAAAAAATTAAGCAGAAAGCAAAGGTTCAAAATCATGTATTAACTAAAACAGCAAATGAGTTTTAACTTCTTGACGAATCGTATATATGTTTTTGGAATTTAACAGACCTGCCTAAATTGTACATGGAGCATTGTTTATAGTGGTTGTAAAGGTAAAATTTTGGTTTACGATTCTTCAGAGCTTGCTATAACATTATGTTAAACAAAAGGCAAATGATTATTGTATCTTTTTTAAAAAAAGAATCCATTTTTAGAAATTTTGGGTTAGAAAAGTGTTGGAATTTAATAGTGACAATTATTGTCATCACTTATGGAGTTATTCTTGCTTGCTGTTTAATTATATTAAAAAATACTGTAGGTTACCATAAAAAAAATTTCATCATTATGTCTTTATTTCTAACTAAAATAAGTTTTTTAAGAAATTTTTGTAGGTTACCATAAAAAAAAAATGTTTTGTTCTTATTTCTATCTATGCATTTCTTTCTGTAATTAAAATTTTTTTTAGCAAGAAGTATTAACTGACTAAAATATTTGATTCATTTAAACAAACAAATAGTGATTTGGCCGAATACTGAACATTCAACCAAATTTCAGGCCGAACACTTACTTTTTAAAAACATTTTGCTTTTAAATTTTAAATAAAATACTTCAAATTTTAAATGAAAAAAAAATTATTCTTTGCACATTAACAAAATATGCCTACCTATCTATATGTAAAAATATACCATAAACACCTTGATACATTTTTTAATATTTTAAATGCCTTAATTCCAATAATAATTCCAGTAATAAGAAACCCTCTTCATTTTGGACTTGCTAAACAAACATAAAAAAAAAGTCATTGCAGAATATGACAATGACAAACACAGAAGAAAATTCAGTAGGTAAATTAAAGTTATTAGAAGTAAATTTCTATTTGATAAAGAACCAGGATGGAATGTCCACTTAATTGGTGGAAAAAAATCTGGAAACATTTCCAGGGTTTGCAAATTTAGCAAGAAAATACCTTTCAGCTCCTGGAAGAAAGTGTTTATTTTCTGAAATTTGTAATGTATATGTATGAAACTAAATGAAACAACTTTTTATGAACAATTTTGTTCTTGCATCAAAATTTCGGGCTTTACAATGGTAAATGATGTATAACATTATTAAATACTTACGTACAGTGTAACTTAAAATTGGGTAAATATTAGAGGATTTTTTGATCATAAATGTAAAGCAATATAATTCTGCAATATTCTTTATAAAATATATATTTGAAAGCACATTTTTAAAAAAATTATCACTCTGAAATTATTTGGTCGAATATCTGTTTAGTATTCGGCCAGACCGAATATGCAGTAAAAGGGCCAAATATTCGTTACATCTCTACTATAAAAACAGTGAAAATTGCAGGTTTGCAATGCTTTAAATATTGTTTGGATGCTTATAAATGGTTTTTAAATTTAATCATACAGAAATTGTAACAAATATCAAGACCTATTGTAACATTTCAACTTTTCTTATAAGAGTATAAATTTTTCATTTTTGATACATATCTCTTTAGAATGTTCTTGAGAAAATGAAAATCTTTGCTTGCATGTTGTTCACTGTTTACTCTAGATAGTTCTATTTAACAGTTTGTGACTTTTCTGACTAAATGTTATTGCATTTTTATTTCTGTATGTGAGTAATATATATCCTTTTAATTATTAGAGGTCTGTCATTGTATGGAAGTTGAGAAAATTTCAATTGTTCTGGGGAGAAGGGGGGGGGTTAATTTTATATAAGGTCAGGTGGGGTAAAATGGCTAGTCAGAATATATGGCTTATAAAAAAAGCAACAGATTTTTAATTGTATTTGTAGTTTTCTGAGTTGGATGTTATAGCTGGCTGTTCTCAGTAGCGAATCCGGGGGGGGGGGGGGCGGTCGCCCCCCAAGACCTAAACCAAAATTCTTGATTTAAGTTAAAATCACGACAACTGTTTGCTCTTAATTTTCATTTTAAAAAAAATTGGTAATAAAATCGTGACAACATTGCTTTCTGGTTTGACAAGCCCGAAAATTTTCCTACTTTTCTAGTCATTCCACATGTACTTGTAGCGTAGGCACAGTTGAAAACATTTTTTAGCTCGTTATTTCATTGTATTTTTTATTAAATTATCGAAAGTATTGTAGTGTTCTTTATTATTATTATTATTATTATTGTCAGGAGAGAAAAGTATAAAGTTAGTGTTTTGGTTTACATAAGCCATGAGGTTTGACATTCATCACTACAATACAAAATGTTTATGACCTCAGCCCCCCCCGACCCAAATCCTGGATTCCCCACTGGTTGTTCTGACTTCCATTCCTCAACTGAGATTTTTTTCACAGTTTATAAGTCAGCAGTAACACATTAAACTGAAGTGGACAAGTTAATGCCATATGTTATGTATTCTCACTTTCACTGTCAGGACCAGATTATTTAGGAATTCTTATTATAGTGGCATAATATCTTTGGAGATTTCTGCTGCTGCTTCAACTTACAGCTAAGGAAGGAAAAAAAAAATTATCTGATATTTAGAAAATGGGTATATGGTTACGGCTTGACATTCTGCATCTTGTGTAGGATAGATACAGCATGATTTCTTTCTTTAAATAAATATTTCATTTATGATAAATTGAAGCTTAATGAAACATAAATTTTCCATATCATAACTAGTTTTAAAAAATCCTGCATTTAAAGGATAGGGAAAATTACCAGATTATTTAGGAATTTTTATTATAGTGGCATAATATCTTATCTTTCTCATGAAGAGGAGCAAATAACTGTTAGATCTTTAAAATTTATGGTAAGATGTGATTATCAGAGGAAACTAAAGTATATAGTTAAAAACCTAAAAACAATTCCACACAAAATAACTTTTGGCAGATGCCAAAAGTTTGTAACCAGATATTTCTGTTTTCTCTGATATGCCTTCAAGTACTCAGAACCTGTCTTTGTCTCACCTGAAGAGTGTAGATCACAAAGCACAATTTCTTTAACATACAAAGATTTGAAGTGCTCAGAATTGTCAGCAATATTGCCGAAAGCTTCAAATTTCACAACTGCATACATGAATAATTCTAAGCAAAGATACAAATGTGTTCAAACAAGTGCTGGTGAAATTTTAACAAGTGAAGATGTAATAAAAAGGCTACAGAATTAAAGAGAAAATAGCAATGTAATTTCCTTGCAGAAGATGTATCTGGAAATGATATTACTGACAATACAGCTGTGAGACAAAGTCTTAAATTAGGTGCCTGTATAAAAGCATTATATTTGGGGGGGGGGGGCCGCAAGCCAGGATTTATTGGCAAAGTTATGGTTGTTGGAGGAGATACCTATAAAATGAAATAATTTGAAAAATTTAAGATGGGCAACTTTTATTTATCTTTCCGTAGATGACACGGATTATATCAAAGATGATCAAATAATAACAATTTTGAATGAGCCTTAATTTAATAGCCGAGGTCATTAATTTTTTGAGGAATAACAGATATACTGAATCATATGTTGGGAGAAAAAACCCTATTTTATTTTTTGCCAAATTTACTGTATCATTTAAGTCTTTTTTTAAATAAACATTTTTAAATCTGTCTTTAACTGTTATTGTATCACTGTACTGCAACAAATAATTTATTTTTTTAACATTTGCTACTGTATCAGATTTGTATATTCATTTTATCCCCCAATTTTCACCTGCTTAGAGTAAAATGGGTATACAAAACATATGATTAAAACTATCTTTCAGCAAACGCATATATATTAAGTTACTAATGAAACTTGCTTAATTGTACTCTTAAGATGTCTAATGTATAGGGAAAAAAAAACAAACATTTTGACAATACTTTTTAAGTGAAAAGCTAAAAGTAGGATATTTTCTACCCATTTTACCCCACCTGGTCCTATGGTATTTCTATTCTCACTTGGTATGTATTTTAATTTTTGATAAATTTCTAAGGTTTTACTGAAGGTTTGTTTGTTGAAATATCAATTTAAGAATTAAACTCAATGAGAAATATACATTCTATTGGGGGGGGGGGGTTTTGAAACAAATATTACAATTTTGAATTTAGCCTTTGTTAATCATATGAATGGATAATATCGGTGCTTTGAAAAATTAAATGCTGTTATTGTAGTTATATATAGCATAATAAACAGATTTGGATGAGACTATAATTCATGTATGAAAATCGATGTTTTATTCCACAACTTCTTACAGCATTACTTTTGGAGAAATTATAGTGTTTGTCTCAAGAAGCAATTCTTTCACCTAGATGGTTATATGTTTTAAAAATATCCAAAATTAGGAAATTTTAAGATGGCTGTAATGAATTTTATCAGTTTAAAGAAAATTGGATAATTAATGGAGCTATCTTATGTTTTTGAAATGCCAGATGTTTTTTAAAGGGCTACAAGATTTAACCAATTAATTGTGATCTAATTTTTATAGAATTTGCTTTAAATATTTTAGATTTTGTCAGTCTGGTTGGAAAAGAAAATTAATGACACAATACTGTAATTAATTTTCCATAAATATAAGAATATTTTAATGACAAAAATAATTAGCATTTGTGTGAAATTTGAGTTTAATTCTTGTATAGATATTAATTTAAAAGGGATGGGGGAATATTGCCTTTTTTGCATGCAATATACAAATGTATAGTATTTTTTTAGTTTTTTTAAACTAAAGCAAGAAAATTATAAATATTCGGTAAATTTTAATTTTTAAGCAGATTTTAGCTTTTCACTATTCTTGCAGAAATGTTTTTCTATTTTTGTATGTGATTCTTGGCATCTATTATATTCTTGAGATTTTGGAGGAATCTCAGTATGTTGGTTTAAATCTTGTAATTTTCTTTTTAGTGGGTTCCAGAAATAACTCACCATTGTCAAAAAACACCTTTTCTACTTGTTGGAACACAGATTGATTTAAGAGATGATGGAATCACAGTAGAAAAATTAGCCAAAAACAAACAGAAGCCCATAACATATGAACAGGGTGAGAAATTGGCTAAGGAGTTGAAAGCTGTTAAATATGTTGAATGTTCAGCCTTAACTCAGGTAAGTGATTGATTTACTTACCATTTGTTCGTGGATAAACTGTTAAATAGCTTTTATGAAAGAGAAATGTTGGCAGAGTTTTGAACTGGGAGGGGGTAGTGGTATTAAGCGTTAAAATTATACAGAATGTAAATCCTCAGCCTATTCTGTATTTATTTTGAATCTTACACTGATTTTAAAAGATTGTTAAACTATTGCAAGTTACATTTAAGTTCATACACGTGGAAGGGGTTGCCTGTGTGAGAAATTGATGTTAATTTCATAGTTTGAAGATCTTAAGCAAAATTTAATTCTTATAATTTTCCACTAGACAATGTATTATTTTACCCTATATAATATCTGAGCCTATAGTTTTATGTACATAATTTAGAAACATTCTTTTCAGAATGAATTGTTGTTTTTTTAAAACAGTCTGTTATGTCAGCTAAAAGAGGATTTTAAATGTGAAGAAACTCTTCAATATTTAGTAGTTGGTGACTTTAAATGCCAGCACTTGTTAAAAAAAAATAAATTATATGTAGGGTAGCATGTAATTTATATGTACAAAAAAATGAATTTTACATATTAAATTATTTTATATTGTATTGTTAAGATAATCAATCTTGGCTTACAGAAGTTCTGTTTAATATTGTTGCAGCAGTTTTGTCAGTTCTGGCTGAAAAATGCTATCCTATGAATGAGGCATTCCTAGGAAATACATAATATTAAAAAAGAAGTTGCGAACAGAATTTAATGCCTAAATGGTCTGTGATGACCTGAAAATTTGAATTTTTTAAAATTTTTTGTTTATAATGACCTGAAAGTTTAATGTTTTTAGAATATCATTGAAAAAGTATTAACATTGGTCATTTTTTGGATGTATTTTATGTAACTACTTAAAAATGACATTAAAATATTTTGGACTTCTAATATAGTTTAAAAACAGATTTTTTCCCATTTCTTTGATCTTGGAAGAAGTGACTTCATCTATTGTATTTCCAATCAAAGTGCATTTTCTATTAAATTAGTCATACTACATTTAACAACTAGCAGTTTTCCTTCTAAAAAGTACTACTGCGTATCTGAACTAAAAGTCTCTTTTTATATATTATTATTGACTATTACCACCATAACAAAAAGTTGGTTTCTTGTCCATGATATATCTTTTAAGAAAAATTAGTACCCTCTGAACTTCTCCAGTATTGCAATATTTTAAAAATCTTTTAATATATATATATAATGAAAGTTTTTAAATGATTTTCTACAAATTTTTCCAATTTTTTTCAAGAAAATAAAATATCCTGGCCCCCTTTTTTTTGTAATTTGATTTTACTTCTTTATCTTGATGTTTTAAACATAAAAAATTTACTGAAGTCTGTGCTTTAAATGAAGTTGGGAATTAATGGGTACGGATATACGTCGGGAGTATTTGCTCTGAGAGGGTGGCAGGGTAGAAAGAACCTTCGTAAAAGTAATTGTGAGTTTTAATTTCTCAGAAAATTATTTTGATGTTTCGGGTGTTTAATATGTAATTATTTAGCTTTTAAACCTCTTCATCCTCATTCCTAAATCCGTGAACTTGTCAGTCAATATAAATTTAGTTTTCTCTTTATTTAAGGAATAGTCTTATATTTTTATTGAATGACAGTTTAATCCACTATTTTATAGGGGTATAACCTGTGCAAAGTTATATTACTCTAGATTCCACATTTTTAAGAATTTCAACTCCAAAACCCTGGGTCCTACTAATTATACATTCAAAAATAGCAAGATGCTTTCATTTCAACTCAATAGTTGGCAGCACAGTCGTAACGGAGAAAATAATGGAAGAGAGCTTCTGACTATCTGCAGTCAAAACGCAAGTCTGTTTTGACTGATAACGTTTTTTGAGTCCTCAAAAACATTATATTTAATCCTCTGCTTTTTAAAAAATTCCATAAGATAAATCATACTATTTCTGCCTAATTCTGTGCTTTTAACTTAAAAACAATGAGAAATTGCACTACAAATGAAAATCAAACATTTGTTCTACCAATAGGACATCAAGTCTTAGAGCAAACATGAAGTTTTATACTTGTTCTATTATTAGAACACTAGGTGTCTATAGTACAAAACTTTTGATTTGTTTTACAGTTAATGATATTTCCTCTGAAAAAACATTGTGTTGGATGTATATTTTGGATATTTTACAGTTGTTATTCAATTGTTAACCGTAAAAATTGATGCCAAGTTGAAAATGGATGGACAAGTGAGTTCAGATAAATGCGTTACAGAAGCTGGCAAAATAAAATCCCTGTAGTGAAATGGTACGGCAATCATGCGGACATAGTTAAAAGATGGAGCAAAAAAGTTGTTACTTATGTTGAAATTTCCAGACCTGCAATTGTAAAGTTTTACAATAAAAGGGGGAGGGGTGGACAAGCATATCTTATTATTGTCATTGTACCTTAACAATTACAAGGAGCAAAAAAAGGACCCACCGCATCATCTTTCATTATTTCAATATAGCTATAATAAATTCTTGGTCATGGTACAAAAGAGATGCAACTTGTTCAGGAATTCCTCAGAAAAATCAAATGGATTTACTGGTCTTTTCATTTGAAATAGCAGAAGTAAGTTCTCTCTCATTTCTAAATCCATCAGCAGCCCCTCCCAAATGCAGACATCCATCAGGTATAGCCCTGCTATACCACCTCCAAAGAAAAAGTTAAAACCATCTGTCAGAACTTGCAATGACTTGAGATTTGATGGGATAAAACCACATGATTGTAAGAAGTTCAGAGCAACAATGATGCTAATTGGACGGTTGCATTTTCAAAACTACATGTTTTTGAATGAAATATGAAGCATATTTGTTTTCATGCTCAAAGAAATTGTTTAAAATCATTTCATACCAAATAATTGTAAATTGAACTAAAAATATTTTTTTTTTATTTAACTGAAGCCTGATGGCCTATTGGAACATTTTTTAATTGGTTTGCTAATTGATAAAAAAAAATGAAACTTCATATTCAAGTTGCTTGTATATAATATAGCATATTTAACCACTCACTGATTTTTTTTATCTGTCCTGTGCATAATTCAGGGCCGAACGGGTTAAGTAGTAAATAACTTCTCAAAATTCTGTGATCTTGCACTTTGGAAATGTCAATCTTATGCGAGTTTAGTGTAACAAGGTAATTAATTTTATATATCATTTTCAAATAAGCAACGTGCTTCTCAATCTCGCCAAGTTGTAATGCCTGCTTTGGGAAGAAATTTCCTTTTGTTTAGGAAAAAGTGACAAATTTTGGTCCAAATTTATTGTTATTAATGTATCAGTAGAAGATGCCAAAAATATTGCATGATAAATTACTTGTCCATTTATACCCAAGAAATCTTGCATACTGGCCATATATTAAGAGAATATGTTTTTAAAAAAACTATAATACTAATAATTTAGTTAAAATCCATAATTAATATTTTCAATAAAATCATTATTTCTGTTTATATGAAATAACCTATGACAACAGAACTTTTACTCACTAATATAGAGATATAGCCAGTTTTCATAGCATTAAACTCTTGTAGAGGGAAAAATTGCCTTTTTTAGTTCTAAGGTGAAATATATGCATTCTTGGAAAGTTCATATATTTTGTGACTTTTGTCGAGCATTCTCAAAACATTACACTAAACGAGGGGAAAAAATAAAAGTCGTGAATCTTAACATTTTCTTTATAAGAGATAAGAATATAAGCAGTACTAAGTTTGCAAGTGTTTATTTAAATTAATTCTGCTTGTGATGCAAAGTTTGTATTTTTTACTAAGTTTAAATTCATTAAACTTCTGAGTGCTCATGTTTATCAACAGCTGTATTAATAAATATAGCAAATAGAAGGGAAAGCAGATATTTTTTGCATATCTTTATTCGTATTTCTCTTAATAAAAACTAAACTGCAAGGCTGTTACTATCTTTATTTGCCTTATCTTTTTGAATACCAATAATCATATATCAATCAATATCAAATCTACTTTAATTTGATACTTGTTTTGTATCCCATGTCACTTATTTTGTGTTCATATTTTCCAAGTTATAATTTAACTAGCATGAGACAAACAAAATGTTTTGGAGTTTTTTCAGGAATGGATGAAGATTTTAATTTCGAGTTGAAGCAGGCTTTTCAAATGTTTTCAAATAAACTTGCAAAATTTTGTGATTTTTTTAATGAGTTAAATACAAATCAGTAGAATACTATGCAATTATATTGAATTTGCTTTTTTTTTTTTTTTTTTGCTTTGGTACAAGCAGTAGAAGATTTTAAATGATCAGAATATTTTTTTTAAAATTGCACTTCCTGATATATAGTCCAGTTTTCCCTTGAAAATCCTTTTAAATGTAAGATTATTATCACTAGCAAATGTTATGTCAATTTATTTTCTTGGCTTTGTTATTATCCACGGGTCATTCCATGTCAAATCGACACAATTTTGAATCATTTTAGGACGGACCCTCTCGGATTTTGATGAAACTTGGTAAATCAAGAGTCTTAACATAGCTATAAATGAAAATGTAAAGAAAAAAAAATTCCACATGTTTCATTCAGTTATTAATTATTGAAATTTTCATTAAAAAATGCTCTACTTTGTGACAGTTAAATCTCAATATCTCAAGAATGAAAAAAGATATAAGCTTGAATTTTATCTTATATTAAAGCTCCTTTAATGAGCTTTAATTTGATGTACAACATGACAAATTTTAATTAATAAATTTTATTTAATGAAATTTTTACATTTTAATTTCTCAAAATGCGACAATTTTAAAACTCTGAAAATTAGTTTGTACTGTGTTCTTACCTCTCCCCAAGTTTCATTTTGGAATCGTCCTGGGATCCAATGTTACATGCAGGATAAGTTTCACATGGATGAGTCACATGTTGAATTTTGCTTTTTATATACATAGTATAATTTTGGCAAATCTTATATCATTAGCATTGTTAATCTTACATTATTACTTGTTAAATAAAGCTTTCATGCAAGTTTTATTTTCTACTATGAATTTTCCAACTATATGGTGATTTCAATCTTTTATTTATGTCTTAATTTACAAAAAGTAACAACAAATTAATATTTTAGAGCTTAGATTGATTAATTAAATATTTATCAATCAATAAATATCCATCTTGGAGGTGTTTCATCTATTTTGATGCAGTGTGCGAGTTTGTATTATTTGAGAAAATTTAGGAATTTAAAATTTTAAAGATAATTTTCTAAAAATGAAATTTTATGTT
>BGPR01005869.1:20801-45723 GCA_013235015.1 Araneus ventricosus
GAATTTAAAATTTTAAAGATAATTTTCTAAAAATGAAATTTTATGTTAAATGAGTTATTTTTAGAATGAGATAATACAAGGACTAATTTTCAATATAAAATTGCCATTTTAAATGAATAAAAGAAAAAAATCTTTTGAATGTATGGAATTAAAATTCATTTTTATATGCACAAAAGTTGTCTTTTGGAATTGATGCTGAATGGCATTTTTCAGCCACTGCTCACGGTAAAGGTCTGTGTGATGGAGTTGGGGGGGGGGGACGGTTAAAAGAGAAGCTGCTAGAGCCAGTCTACGAAGGCCATACGAAAAACAAATTGACACCATTGCAATTATACGAATGGGCAAAATCTAACATTTCAAAGAGCATGTACTTCAATTATGTGACACAAGATGAATATATAGAAAATGCAGAACATCTGGCACATCGTTTCATTCAGGCAATCCCAATAACAGGGACCCAAAAGTTACATGCTGTTTTCCCCTTATGCTGTGGAGTCAAAATTAATACTAAAACATTCTCATTTGCTACAACATCAACCAGCTATTGGGTCATATCAAAAGGAGAAATGTTAAATTTTAGAGATATAAATGGCTATATGATTTCTATGTATAATGAAAAATGGTGGTTAAGTTACATTTTGGGAAAAAATGAAGTTGACTTTCCTCCATCCATCAGGACCTTGACCTTCATTTTCTTATCCATTAACACCTGGTGTTCTCTGAATTCCCAGTTCCAATATTATTTATAAAGTGAATCCCATCACACCAACTGGTCACGTGTACATTCTACCAGTTGAAGAAAAGAAAAAGATTGTAGAGATTATGAATCTCTTCTAATCCCAACATATTACAAACTTTAATGTAAACCCAGTTTGTGTAATACAAGTAATAGGTAAAAAAAAATACAATTATTCCTGTTCTGTTTTCTTTAAATTGAGTAATAAGTTGTTTTTTAATTACTATTATTTAATTTTTATTGTGCTTAATTTTTTCAACTTTTTAATGCTAGATTTACCAAAAGCTACATTTTATTAAAAACAAAATTTAATGTGCCAATACTGAAATATCAATCGATTCATTATTTTTTTGAAAAGTAAGTAATAAATAAAAGATTTAAATCACTATATTGTTAGAAAATTCACAGATGAAAATAACATTTGCATGAAAGCTTTATTTAACAAATAATAATGTAAGATTAACAATGCTAATGATATAAGATTTGCCAAAATTATACTATGTATATAAAAAGCAAAATTCAACATGTCTCATCCATGTGAAACTTATCCTCCATGTATCATTGGATCCCAAAATGAAACTTGGGGAGATGTTAGAACACAGTACAAACTAATCTTCAGAATTTTAAAATTGTTGCATTTTGAGAATTTAAAATTGGTGTCGTGTTGTACATCAAATTAAAGCTCATTAAAGGAGCTTTAATATAAGATAAAATTCAAGCTTATATTTTTTTTTGTTCTTGAGATATTGAGGTTTAGCTGTCACAGAGTAGAGCATTTGAGCATTTTTAATGAAGATTTTAATAATTAATAACTCATCAATGAAAATGCATGGAATTTTTTTTAAATTTTCATTCATAGCTATGTTACGACTCGTGATTTATCAAGTTTCATCAAAATCTGAGAGGGTCCATCCTAAACAGTGTGTCGTCCACTTGACATGGAACGACCCCCACTTAGTTCTGTAATTATTTTGATTCTTTTCGAGTGTCAGGTTGAGCACTTGTTTTCGTTTCATTTTCTTGAATTTTAAATACAACTAGCTGCATGGCCCGGCGTTGCACGGGCAATCTTGAATAATGGGATATTCCCGGGCGGAGAGAAGTGAGATCATGTGAGGCCTTGGGATCCATATTTTCATATGCCCGGCTCCGAGTTTTTTTATTTATAAGTATTGTCGCTAAAGTAAACGTTACGTTTACCCCAAAACGTAAAAAATCCTTTCAATCCTATATTGTTTAATTAAAATTCTTAAATCCAACCTTTTAATTACCTTATAGTTAATAACCCAGCGTTTCTCGGAATCCACATTTTTTCATATAACCGCCTCTGTTTTTTTACCTACAAATATAGTCACTAAGCTTCCTGAACAAACGTAAATCTGTTTGGAATCCTCTCTTGGTGGATTAAAACTTTCAGTTCTAGCCTTTTTACTACCTTAAAGCAGTTTGGTTTGAATGAAAATGCGAGAATTCTTTTGCGTATAAATTAAAACAGATTAGCATGATATTTGTTTTGCAAAAGAAAAAATAAAACGAATAATAATGAAAAAACTGATTAAAAATGAATAAATATTTTCCCCCAACAAACGTAAACGTTGCTAAACACAGTACCACAAAAAAGAGAAAGAAAAATACAGGAAAACGATTTTTTTTCAATTGTTAACACAGAATAACACAGAAGCTCGCTCAAAAAAAAAAAAATACCTACTTCCGTTAAATAAATGAAAAAATGCAACACCGGATGCCAAAAATAATAGTAGAGAAAAAAAAGAATCCGCTGTGAATGAATTCACCATTCTGCCAATAGATGGCAGCACATCAATTCATTCATTTTGACGTTTTTAATTAATACTTTTTAACTAATTGTAATTTCAGAATTTAATTGGCCTAAATGGATTCCTTGGATTATTCCCCATCTTTTGGTACTTTCCGCGTGCTTCTCCGTTCAGCGGTTCGCAAGAAGATAGCCGGACATGCATACATACATACGTTTGTTTACCTTCGAATTTTAATAGGATAGATGCATTAAAATTTTTAATCTTGAAGTAAATCTATTTACCCCTAAAAAAAGTTAATCATTTATTGTCAAGAAAAAACTTTTGCACATTATTCTATTTCTTATCCTAAGTAGCTGTGCAAAATTCATTTTGTTGGTTTTTGTGAGTATAGTTTGCTTAAATATTTCTGTTAAATGCATGGCAAATCGAAACACAGGGGATTCTAATATTTTAATGTTGTAAACTAAATGCATTTTAAAAGTAACGGTTACAGTGTGACACCTAGTATGCTTGTTTCAATAAGTAGTTAATATTTGCCCAACACTAAAAACTTGATTTTCAAGTCTTGAATATAGTTTCAGTTAACTCAGAAACATTTCTGTAATCCAGGCTTCTTAAAATGTGGGTTGTATGCCTGTGTTTCAGGCCCTGAAAATACTAACAGCAAATACTCCTGCCATATTCTTCAGTATTAATAAGCAAATTCATGACAGAAAACTATATTTCAAACATTTCATTAATAATTAGCAAATAAACTCAACTATTTTTAGTATTAATAAATACTCGGATTTTATTGCCTTTTTTCCTACTAATATGTACCCTTGAGTTTGTAAAATATGATTTCCTCCATCAAAGAGATTCAGAATGTTTAAAACCCAAAATAGGGTCCTGATTGGGAATAGGTTTAAGAAATCCTATAATACAAGGCTTGCTCAAATGAAAATAAAACCTTGGTTCTAGCAGCATTATTCCACATGGTAGAGCTCCGAGATTTCTTAGGCTGTGCATATCAGGAGAAATCTAATGTAAAGTAGTTAGTAACGAACGGTATGTCACCGAGTGAAACAAGTAACATTTGTAATATAGATTCCTAGAAACAAGCTCAGCACATAGTAATTCAATTTTTGTGGACAGAAAGTGTTAGTAAATGTATGTCATGAAATGCAGGTTTCCATTGGAGCAGTGATTTGCATTAATCACTAAGAATGACTGACCTGCTTGTGGTATGCCAGCTTTTCTCGCATGACCATGATTAAAATTATGCACCATCAAGGAAACTGTCCTTCGTTACCTACACTTAAGTCCCCAATACACGTTTGAATGTCTGTGTCGGTTCCACTAGCAACTTTTGCGAAAAAATATCTGATTATTGCCAAGCCTGTTTGGATGATACCATGGAACAACTTGACTTGTTTTGTCACTTCTGTTTCACTTTAAGACATAGTGTCACCTACCACTTATGCCAGATTTCTTATGAGATATATAACCAACTGCCAACCAGATAGCTCTGATAATGCCTCTAGAAGCGGTCTCGCTTCCATATAGAAGCACCCCATAGTTTATCTTTTGGGGGGAAATAATACCAAAAGGGGAGTTACAAGCACCAATTTTTGTTTAATAGTGTAAATGTGCTTTTTGTGTTATGTGTATGTAGTGATGTTTTGCTTCTGTGTCCTTTTTCTGTACAGAAAGGCTTGAAGAATGTATTTGATGAAGCAATACTGGCAGCTCTGGAGCCTCCCGAACCCAAACCCAGACGAAAGTGCCGACTCTTATAAGACTGATGCTTTTCTCCAACTCTTGGCTTCTCTTCTCCTCTGGACATCATTTAAACAAATATATATCGCTCTTTTTGTAATCCAGAGTGCATTAGTGGAAAACACCTGTGCTAATCGTACTGGACTCTGTTCTCGTACTGGCGTGTTTTCAGGGTTAAAGGACCAAGACTGATTATTAAAAAGTGCCACTGTGTTTCCATTTCTCTAAGTTAATGCATGGAGGATTTAAAAGTAAAAAACAAGATTTAACAGCTCACACTATTATGTAACTCTTTTCTGCAACCCAATGTCGAGGTTGTGACTTTTTCCGAGAAAGAAGTGAATTCGATGCTGACCAAACGGCGATTGGTTTATTTTATTTGTGTGTTTTTAGAAAAGAGTTTAATAATAATACAAAAAAATCATGAAAGTGAGAACCTATTATTATTATTATATCCTATTTTTTGTGCAGATGCAATACTTTAGTTTTACTTAGTGTTGTGTAACCTTGTCTTTGTAGCATAAATTATTTTTTAGATAACCAAATTTTATCTTTTGATTGTGTTTTTGTGTTTCCATCTTTTTTTTTTTCTGTAATTTAATTCTGAATCATGCAAAAGTTCAATAAATTCATACTTTTTTTGATAATGTGCTTTTCTGAGAAATATTTTTGGGGTAATGAAAAAAAAAATGTAATTAGTGGTATAGACATTGACCAACTCGCATACCATTTTTTCAGAACAGGAATATTTGTCAACTGTTACTTCCTTTTCTAATTGTGCAGGAATTTGCTGCAGTTTGGAATTTGTATAGTTTTTTATAACAAGATAAAGTGTATGCAACATTTTGCAGAGTCTGTTCTTTGTAATTCCGAGGTTAAGTAGCTAACTGTGAATTTTTTTGCTGAAATTTAATGTTTGGTTATATTTTGCCCATGAGTTTTGGGGGTTATGTGAAAGCTTATAATTTTGTGATATTTAATACAGAAGCGATTATTTGCATATGCTATATCTGAATCAAATGTTACTTGTAGGTACTGTACCTGTAAATAAAGCATTACTTGTAGGGTGAATAATGTTATCCTGATAGATAAACACATTTGATGCTTTTTACCTTCTCACAGCTATATAATCCTTTTGTTTCAGAATTTGAATTTTTTCTAATCAGTTTGTAAATTTCTCTTTAAAATTCAATTTCTTTTATTCAATTTTGCTCCTTTTCTGAAACCTAGTTAATTTTGAGACATATTTAAAAGTGATAACTCTTATTCTAACTTCCTCCCCCCATATAAACAAATATTCTAACTTAAAAATTTAAATATACATTTTGAGGACCTTTAAATTACTCCTATAGAAGAGAGAAATGAAATTGAATAAGAATATGCAGTATCTGTCAAACTTTTTATCCTTGGGTGTAGTACTTACAAATAATGTTTTATCCGTTGGTACTGTCTGCAAATAATATTTTATCTGCTGGTACTGTACTTGTAAATAATGCTATTCACTTAATATTGCTGTAATGTTTGGTGTTGGTATTTACAGTTATCCGTTGGTACTGTCTTGCAAATAATATTTTATTTGCTGGTACTGTACTTGCAAATAATGCTATTCACTTAATATTGCTGTAATGTTTGGTGTTGGTATTTAGAGTTATCAATTAGGTACTTGGATGTGAAAAGTGAATTGGTCAGTGGCTATTCTGTATATTTGCCTTTTGTTTAGGCAAGCATTCAAAAATGAAAACATCCATTCCTCTCTTTTGCCCTAAAAGTGCCTCTGAACAATTTTTTGGGAGAGTCTGTTGTTGCAAACTGTCATCTGTGTAGGTTTTTTAGACTGTTGGTTCTATACATGCTCAATATGAAATTTCTGTCTACAACTTAGTTAATACAGTTTCAACCATTGTCCTGCTAAATATGTACAGTAAATTTTGTAATTCAAATTCTGGATGATCAAGTTAGCAATCATACAGTCAATTGTCTATTATAAAACTTGCAGGAAATATGATCCAGTTAGTCCTGAGTCATTTAGGAATCTTTCTCATTGTAGAATTTGGCTTTTTTTTTTTTAAAAAGAAATAAGCTGCCAGAAATGTTATTTTTTAAAATTGGGATCGGTTTCTATACCTCATCTGCATATTTAATACCATTAGTGTTTTTCTTTGAGAAGCCTTCAAGTTTTATAAGATTCTCTTCAATACTTTTAATTTTCTTTTATTATGTAGTTTAACTACTTACAGCATAAAGTTTACTAATAAAATAGCTATTGATGTGAATTTATTAAAATTTCTTATTTATTTAAACTAAGTATAATTCTACATCATCCAGGTTATTCTTCTTCCCTTTTGATAATTATCATGAATTTAAATGTTTTTTAATGGGTTTTCTGTACTTAAAAATTATGTCAATTTCTTTTAAAAAACAAACTTTCTTTTGTTTTTAAATACCCAATGCTTGCTGCAGCCTATTTGTGACTTGTAGTGCTTCTTTTGTATGTTTTATTTTTAAATTGAAAATGTTTGTTTTTGTGTTTATAAATCAAAAGAGCACTGTTCAGCACAATGTGTCTTCCTAATAGAATGCTGTTCAGTATTTAAAGGAAATATAAAAATGTGAAATAGCTTTCTGCCTGTTTGTGACATGAATCAAGACAGCCTGTGCCACATGTTGATATACACTTTATGTACTGGATAAAAGCAATTTTTAATAAAAAAAAATATAAGTAAAAACCAAATATGTGTTGTGTCTTGCTTTGAAATCTTTTGTGTTAATGCTTAATATTTCATGTTCACTTGATCAGTGTAATATTGAGTATTTTTATACCGGATTCATGTTAATAAGCTACAAATGAGAGGTTTGTGTAGTGATGGTGGGGATATTTGTTATGCAGATATTCCTTTCGTTCCAGCAAAAATTAGCAGAATTTTTATTTAAATATGTATAATAAAATCCATCTTAACTGTTACCTATGGGATCTTGCCAGTCCCAGGAAAGAGATGTCTCCAGATAATTGAATATATGTTACGGTCATTGCGATTAATCGATTATTATTATTGGTAAGTGGCTGTTATTCATACTAACCAGAGTTTGTTTAGCTGTAGCATATGTTTGTAGAACTTAACATGTTTATATTTTGCTATGTCATCTGTAGACATTGCACCATGCAAAGTCCTTTTACTGCTTTTTTTTAATTATCGGCCACAAATAAAATTGAACAGATAACTGAAAATGTTTCATAAAAACAAAAACATTTTAAAATTACCATGTATATCAAATAAAAGTTCCTTATTTCTTAGTGTGATGATATTTGAGTTCAAATATTTGCCTGCGTACAAAATTGTTGTCGGTTTTTAAAATTCTCATCGAAGCTTCATAACTTCATGTGCTGACATAGATGAAAGTTGCTCAGCAAATTCTTTTGAAAGTCTACATTTCTTCGTGTGCTTCCTTCCACGTACTTTTCTTGGTCTGTATGTTGTATATATGTTCTTCCTCTCCATTATCTTTCTCCTTTCCCAGTACTACTTGTTCCATTATTTTGTTGTCATCGAGAGATAGTGCGACAGGAATAGAAATGTTTTGTCCACCCACGCTTACACTCTTCACTAACCCATTGCATTTCTTTTTAAATCTCGTAGGCCTAAATTTTGGATTAAAATTTATACCTTCAAAAATGTCATTTTTTTTTATATTGTCTGTTACAAGAAATTTTGCTGTCTTAACTTAGATTTCTTGTTTGCAAAATTAAGTTTTGACGTTGACTATGTAAAACTGAATTTCATTTTAAATTTTTAATATTGAGAAGAACTAGAGAGGGTGGTCCAACTCGGGTGGCATTTGGAAAGGGCGGCAAAATCACATGTAGGAAAACAGTTTTATAATTAAGAAGAGCAGCTTCACTAGTTTAATCATAGTATACATAAAAAAATAGCTATTGTGATCAATTCTTTTTTTTTCCCCCTTGTTTCAGTAAATTGCCATTGTGTGAAAGAAATACTGGTGGTGAACATGCAATTTTGCAACCGATCTGCAGAGATCAAGGGTGTAAAATGACGAATTGCATTATGAAATAACATTTTTTTTCCTGGAAAATATATTTTTATTTTGAAGTTTATTTAACTTGTAAAGGTGGCAAAAGTTGCAGCTACACCACGGAGAAGAACCAATTGACAATGATAATGGTGCATTGCCTAATTTTGGACTTCATTCTGGCCAATGTTTGTGGACTAGTAAGTTATGCAAGAAATTTTGTGGTGTAGCATCTGTGTCACGAGTGTGTTCAGTCGCTTAAGCTGATGCTTATGTATTTTACCAAAATTGTAGCAATGATAACCAACAATCGTGACATTAACCCTTTAATGGAGCATATTTTTTCTACTAGTGGTATACTAATATAACTTGGGGATTGAGATTATTTTAAGAAAAGAATTTCATTTAGCTAATTGGATGGCATTAATTTTTTGTTAATTTATTAATTACCAAGTCAAGACGCTTTGAGATAAGAAATTAGAGCATCTGTGCTTTTACTTCATTGAGATGTTTGGTGAGAATTTATGCCAGATTGATGAATTTGGTGAGAAGTATACTTACAATGGGCCTTAGAGTTAATGAACGATTGTCATGCTTTTGTGATGTGTCGTATCTTGCAGTTTTGGTTTAATGTTGAGAATCAAGCCATGTTCCTAAAAGTATGTCTTAATTTTTTCTCCAATTTTAAAAGGATTTTTTTTTTAAGCCGAAATATTTTTATATGCATTATATTAACTGATCCATGTATCATTGTGAATTCTTAGGTTATGGATGTGATGTTTAATTTCATCAAATATACTGGAGTATAATTATACTGAGAAGTTTATTTTTTTTAGCAATTTAATTTTTATAGCTGTGTAATAAACTTATTTTTGTTTGTAAATCTTCTTACCTCCCTGTCTGCTGTATTAGTTTTCATAAAGAGGGGATTTAAAATATGTCTGTTATTTTCGACCTACAATTCAGTTTTAACTTGAAAAATGATGAAGATCCCTTGATATTAAAACTATTTTATACTGAATTTGCAGAAATTGAAAAGCCTTCCTATTGCTGTTTCTAAATTAATGCATATTTATATATGTTTAGTATTTCTTATAAAAATTTCACTTAAAAAATTGTTGGTTTTCTTAATAGTTGCGTTGAAATGTATTTGTTGTGTTAATGGCCATTTATAATAATATGTTTAACTTTCCCCTTTTAAAATGCGCTGGAAATAAATGGGTTTAATAAGAAAACATTCTGCTGCACAAATATAGTTTTAAGACGTGAATAATTTTTTAAAATTGGCTTTGATTATTAAGAAATTGAAATCTGTTGATAATATATTGGAACTTGGCTAATTCAAAGATGAAGGGACCACAGTAAAAATTCGAATTAAGAGACACTGGATCTAAAATGAATACAGCTAGGAAAAAAAGTAGCAGTAAAGATTTTTTAAAAATATTTACAGTCTTAATAAAATTCATAATAAGTAAGCGGCAAGTAATTTTAATAAGTAAATTGATAATTAGAATTTTGTAATTTCAATAAATAAGTATTTTTAATAAATAATATGCAGCACTTTGAATACAACAGTTGTATAATAAAACTTGAAAATAAACAAAATTCATGTTTCATAAACATTTTTAAAGTGAGAAAACATTTTTTTTTATTGAATACATTTGCATAGCAGTCAAGTCCTCAAATCCCTAAAGAGCTTCTTCAAATTATTCGTTTAAAGGTATGGATTATCAAACAATTCAGAAATATATATATTTTTTCGTTTTGGCTTTGAATTAACCAAAATAGATTAAAGACAGTTTTATTCCAGTTAAATTGAAGGTCAGTCACAACTAAAGCGTTGCTCGAATTTGGCATGTATGTTTTTTGAAGTCATTAAAATCAACATTTTTATTTTATTCTGTATCAAGATGGTGACCATTTTATTGGTCTCATTTCAAGACTGTGGCTGTTTTCATGGTCCTGTTTCATGTATTGTTCAGGTTTTCTCACTCCATTCATAATGCCTCCAATAATTACAAATGATATTTTATTGCAATTTTGTTACTGCTGATAAAAACAGACATTTAACTGTAACTTTGTTAAAATTGCTTTGTTGAAATTACTTTTTTTACGTTTTCGATTTGATGAATGTAGTTGCATTGTTTGGTGTAAAACTTGAAATTCTGCCATTCACGCTTAAGTTGTAGTAAATCATCAAAGTTTCTGTATTGTGTTAGAAGGGGACTTCTGCGTGGAAGAGGATCTTCAATTGACCTTCAAAAGGCCTAAAATTAATTTACATCATGATTTTTTTAATAATTTTTATTTTTGAATATGAATTTTACTTAAAAACAAACAAATTTTACATTTTGTTTTGTTTTATTTAAATTTATTTTCAAATAAACGAATTTTGGATTCAAGGCTTTATAATGATTTATTCCCTAAAATTCTGAAATTGTATGTTGTTTAATTTTAAAAAGGGACTTCTGCAAAATTTGAATTCTTGCAAAAATTAAAAATTGTGCTATTTTTTTGGTTTTCGTCCACAGGTTCATTTTCTACTTTGAATTTCGATGTTGTTTATAGACAATTTTTTTCTCCTGTAAAATTTTAAAAATGTCAGAAGTTTTCTTTTAAAATAAACCGATTCATATAATTTCTGCTCAATAGATTTCGGCACATCTATACTTATAAAAGGCAATGTTTGTGTGTGTGTTTGTCTGGGATGTCCAGACGAATCTATCGCACTTACAGCCATGAAATTTGGCACACAGGTAGTCGTAATGGTGACTGAATGCACCTCGAAGCCGAAATTTTAAATTTTAATCTAGAAATTTTTTTATTTAATGTTTTGTGTTGTTTTGGTTGATTTTTCGCACTAATTTCTCAATAGAATAGTTACGAATAAGTTTATGATAAAAATATATACACCATCGGAAAGAGCATGCGATTTCCGTTCTAATGAAGTTAGTTTTGAATTTCTAACGCAATTTACTGAATTTTGAGAAATTTTTAAAAAATACCCAGTTTTGGCATGAAGATGTTACTTTTGATTTTAAATTTGTTGCATCCGACTTTCTAATAATACTATTATTTTCAATTTTTTTCAGCTTATAACTAGAACGGTTGTGTCGGATTTAAAACAACAACGGTTAAAATATCTTTTCAAGTTTTTTTTAAATTAATTTTTTTCTGGGCGGTTGAGAGTTATTTTTATGGAGAGAGTTCCTCGCGCGGCACGGCACTTCGGAACTCAGATGGCTATGTGATTGGCTGAAGGGGAGGTGACGACATAGCCTTGAATTGAATGACTGATTATTATTTTCGGCAGTATCTTAATGTATTTATTCGTCTCGCATACTTAGCTTGCAGTATAATAATTTTCACGCTACAATATTTTATTATTGTTTATCGTGAAAAAAAAATAAGCGGGAAAATCAATAATTTGTATCTTTTGTTTTGATTTTGTTTTCAAAACTTTTTCATGTCATTGTGGGCGTTTTTCATTTTGTTGAAGTCCTGATTCCACAGGCAACGCCGTGCGCGTACTGCTAGTGACTGATATAACAGTCATGTGTCGTCGGTATTCAGTTCGTTGTTTATAAATAAAAACACGGAAGTTTGCTGAAAAGAAAAAAAACCTTTTATACAAATTAAAACCAGGTTTCGTTAAATAGATAAACAAAAATGCAAGAATTTCGGACGTGAAAGTTGTCAATAAACAAAAAATGCAAGAACTTTGGATGTCAATAAATGGCAGCACGAGGGAATCACAATCAGTATTAAGTTTTAAAATAATGCCTTTTTAACTAATTATAGTTTTGGAATTTCAATGGTTGAAATGGATTCCTTGGATTATTTCCTGCCTTTTGGTACTTTCTGCTTGTTTCAGGATTCAGTAGCTCGTGAGAAGATAGCTGGACATAGATACATACATACGTTTGTTGACGTTCGGGTTTTAATAGTAAGATATATATATGTGATATTTTAATTTTTTAACTTCCCTAAATAATCTTAACGACACCTCATTTTAAATACTTCTACTTTCATCATAATAAACGCACTACAACTTTCTTTTCAAGTCACGAATTCTAAAGGGGAAATTCCCTCTTCTGGGTGCTTAAGCGTTCTGCGCATTCATTTCTGCCTTTTTTCATGCCAGCATGTAAGCTTTCAACAACAACGCGCCTCTCGGGCGTAAACTTCTGAATACTGGTCATGGAGCTACGTAAAAATTAAGTACTTTACCTATGAAGAAATAACGTAATGCCTGAATAAAAGAAGATTTAAGCAAAAATGGTCTCTTCTATGATCAAAATGGACTGCATTTCACCTTTTTAAAGCCTGATCTTATATATATAATTGTGCCTGTTTGAATTTTTTTTACTTGTATATTTAGTTTGTGGGTCTCAAAACATTTTTTACACAACAGGTGGTCCGCACAACCAGAGAGGTTGGGAACCACTGGGTTTGAGTGTCGAAATTGTCAGTCTTCAAGTAAGAACTCCATCAAGCGTTGGTATGAGAAATTAAAGGAAACAGGAAATGTGCGTCAGTGAGGGAGACTTTCACTCCTTAACGAAAGCGCTCACTCTAAGCGAAAATGCCTTTGAACTGTTACAAATTATGTGCTTTCGTGGAACCAAAGATATGCCAGACATGTCTTCTGCTGCACGGTAGCCATTTTGACACTTGCGTTGGGAATCTCCCGCTGCAACAGATTTAGAGCGCCGTAGCTGCACGTTACCTATCTGAAAAAAAAAAAAATGAGCTACTCTTCTAATTAAAAAAAAAAAACGAAGTTGCTACATTATATTTTTTTTTTTTTTAATTTCACAGGGTCTGCAACCTAAAAACTGCATAGGATTTTTAGATTGTTTCTTATGGATTTTTACTCACTGAAACCGGGAAAAATATTTTAAAAATTCCATAACGACGGGTTTTCTTGCAAAACTCATGTTTTTAGTTCAATTATGCGTAAATTTTCTCTTTTTAACCTGAAATCTGCTACCCAAGTCTTGAGTCAATAAACCATATCCAATAATGATTCCATATTTCTAAGAGTGACACTCAAGAGAAATATAAATAGAAAATTTGAGGAACGAACAAAAATAGTTACACACAGACACAAGTTTCTACTACGATTCACACATCTACTGAAAAGCAAAGGGAAAAGTATAATTTGGAACGGCTGCGCGCATGCGCCGGTTGTCATGGTTAGTGTCGTAGACCGGGGAAAGGTGATTCACGCCGGAAGCTCAGTTTACATCCTGCATTTATTCGTGATTGTGCACGTGTTTTAGTTATGTATTATGGCTCCAAGAGGTTGTGTAATTTCTCCAGACAACTTTTATTTTATTTGTGGTTTTAAAAGTCAACAAAGAAACATAAGTGATTTTGTGAAGAAAGTTTATTTTGCTTACTTCAAGTTGAAACTTGGGGATCAAGACAAATCATGGGCTCCTCACAAGATGTGAGGAAGATCTTCGTTTGTGGTTTAAGGATAAGAAAAACTCATTTCGCGTTTTGCATTCCTATGATGTGGCGTGAACAGCAAAACCACATTACTGATTGCTATTTTTGTTCGATAGATGTTATAGGCTTTAATATTAAAAATAAATCGAACATATTTTAAACCAAACCTCAGTTCAGCTATTCGCCCAGTGTCTCATACCTCAGAAATACCAGTTACACATCCTCTTTCAGGTTTGGATGATATCTGGAGTGTTTCCGAGGATGGAGACATATTACCTCACCAGGAAGAATCTAGCTCAGATTTTGTTGTTGTTGTTGATGATGAGGGACCCCAACCATTTTCTCAGAGCGAGCTTAATGATCTAGTTAGAGATTTGGTCCTTTCTAAAGATGGAGCTGAATTGCTAGAGTCAAGATTGAAAAATAAAAATCTGCTGACACCTGGACTTCATTCTCCTGGCACGGGCACCGAGAGAAGGAATTCATTCAGTTTTTCTCCAAAGAGGGAAATCTCGTTTTTTGTAATGATGTTCAAGGGCTAATGAAGTGCTTTGACATAGAATATGATCCATCTGAGTGGCGCCTATTCATAGATTTGTCTAAAACAAGCCTCAAAGCAGTCCTGCTGCATAATGGTAATTCATTTGCATCGCATCCTTTAAGACACTCGGTGCATTTGGAGGAAAACAATAATGATTTGTCTATGATTCTTGAGAAAATCAACTATCAAGAACATCGTTGGATGGTTTGTGGAGACTTCAAAATGCTAACCATGTTGTTTGGTCAGCAGGCAGGTTACACAAAATATCCCTGCTTCCTATGCTTGTGGGACAGTCGAGCCAGAGGCTTCCATTGGACCAAAACTGAATGGTCACTTCGAGGTGTCTTAACACCCGGCGAAAGAATGTCATAAATACAACCTTGGTTCCACCTGAAAAGGTTTTATTACCACCTCTTCATATAAAATTAGGGCTTATGAAACAGTTTATTAAATCACTGCCTAAAGATGGGGAATGCTTCAGATATCTGTGTTCCTCGAGATACGAAAACTGTTATCCGATTCCCTCTTTTCAGAAACAATAGGGGACAAAGAAAAAGAAGCGTGGGACTCTTTTAAGGATGTAGTGCACAGGGTTTTGGGGAATACTAAAGACCTTCAACCACTGTACAACGCATGTTGACAGCGTATGAAGCTCAAGGATGCAAGATGAGCTTAAAATTCATTTCTTACACTCCCATATTGACTGTTTTCCCGAAGACTTAGGAGCCTATAGTGAAGAGCAGGGTGAAAGATTTCACCAGGATGTCCGTGATATCGAGAGACAAAGAAGATGGGACGTTAGGATGCTTGCTGATTACTGTTGGATGCTCAGGAGGGAAACAGAAGATGTAAAGCTAAAGCATGTTCGGAGGAGCGTCAAAGACAAGAAGGAAAGGTTTCACAGACAAAAAGAGTAAACATGTAGTGTTAAATATATCATGAAAGGAATAGTTTTTTGTTTCTTTTTTCCAATTATAAGAAAAATTATGCGTTGTTAATTGTAATAAAACATTGATTTTTTTCGTCGCAGTTGTCCTTTTTTAATGTAAACTCCCCATGTTTGGAAAAAAAAAATTGTACGTGATGGAGGGAAATGGAGGTCATTTTTGGATTCAGCACCCTAAAACATAAAATTTACCAAAAATATCCCATGCAGCTGATTTTTTTTTTCTTTTTGCAGGCCAATGTTTTTGAAATGAGTCCAAAAATTTATGACCAATCTGTATAAGAATTTTTCTTTGTCGTTCTTTATTAAGTATTATTTAAATGCCGTCTACTGTCTCCACATGGCGTTTGCGTACCTTTGTTTTTGTGATTTTCGATCCTTAATCGTATGCCCGAATTGCCTTTTCATTTTGCTCACGTTTTCGCGAAATACTTGTATATTAAGAAGAAAAAAAAAAAACTTTCTAAATTTCATAAAGTTTTTGGCATTAATTTTTCTTATTATTCTCCTACAGAAAGGACTAAAGAATGCTTTCGACGAGTCTATCCTTGCAGCACTGAGTCCACCAAAGAAGGTCCGTAAGAAAAGGAATTGCAGAATTTTATGATCACGAACGGCAACTTTCTCAAAGCTGTAGAATTCATTTATTAGTTGCATTGTCTGTTTTCTTTAATCTATCCAAAGTTTATATTTTGAATGTATTTAAATAAATGAATATTTTAATTATTTTGTTCATATTTCTTGAATTTTTTTTCGTTCCTCTCTTCATAATTCAATTTTTCTACTTTCTTCGTATACGAAAGAGGAAGCATTGCTATCGTCCAAAAATTTGACCTCGAGATTTTAATTATTTACCCCGTTTTAGACCTGCTTGAGACCGAAAGAAGCATTTTTGGAATTTAGTCTCCCTGTCCGGCTTTGAACATTTTAACTCAAAAACACAACTAGCTAGAAGGATGAAATTTGGTATGTGGTCTAAACGCCAAAATTATATATCTGAGTCAAAATTTAGACGAAATCCATTCATCTTAAGTTTTTCTGTCTGTCTATCCATCCATATGCATGTTAACACGATAACTCAAATATGCAACGTGCTAGAAGCATGAAATTTGGCATACAATGTTAACACGAGAATTTTAGATCTGGATCAAATCCGTTGATTGGCTGTCTATCTGTGTGTCTGAGGATGCGATAAGTAACAAAATGAAATAATCTAGCTAAATGAAATTTGGTTTGTAGTCTTGATACAAAAATTGTATTATTAAATTTATAGTTTAATTTAAAATTATACTATTAAATTTGGGCCCAGTCAACTGGAAGAGGTACTGTTCCAAAATACATACTCGATTCGCTTCACTACGCAATGAAATTAAACGCAAAACTTAAAAACAAACGCAGGTAAACTTCCACGCAAACTTGTGGAAGTATACGTGAGAAGTAGTCATGAAGAGGAAACACTCACTGGTTTCTTCGATTATTATAGAAAGTGAGTTTAAATTAAACAAAAATGCAACTAAAGAAAATTATTTCTCGTTTGATGGATTCACTATTTCTATTAAAATTCAAGGAAATAATAATTTGGAATGCAAAGATCGTAAGGGAAAAAAAACAGTCCTATTATTTAAGTCGTGAACTGAAAAGCATTTTAAATATAGACGAAGAACCTTTTTAAAGAATGAATTATTGTAAGTCATTGTCAGTTTTTTTTTGGCAATAAAGCAACTTAATTGTTATAGGATATAAAAAAGTAATTCAAAATAAATCTCTTAGAATTAAATATAATTCTTTGAATATAGAATAATTTTTTTATTTTAATCTCTTCAAAAATACATCCTTGGCTTTTTGTTCTGGCAGCAGTTACATTTCGATTTTTAAAAAAACCCTCTGTTGCGAAGCTATCCATTTTAGAGAATTTTTTATGTGCTTGTAAGAACGAAAATGCTGCTGAGTAGTGGCTTGCCGCATGGATCAGAAAAACTTGTTCTCCGAAGGTATGCCGAGGTAGAGGTAACACACTCGAGCCGAAAGTTTGCTTAGTTTCCTTGCCAGGTTTTGCAACAAGTGATCTATCATTATCATATTGCAGTGCAATCTTGGCAAACATCCATTCAGCATATTCCGAATGTCTCTGCCTCAATGTTTGGACCAAATTTATCAATTATGTTTATATCTCTCAGTAGTGTTAATATGACTTGATTATACAGAGTCAAGTCACATTAAGATGTAAAGATGCTTTCACGGCAACCTTTTAGATAAGCTGCTAGAAATGATAACATACAGAGGCGGCCCGAGGCCCGGTCAACTGCCCGTGGCGCCAAAGCTGAAACGTAAAGGGGAGAAAAAAAATGGTCTGATTGACATGAGAGCCCCGGCGAAAACGGCAAAAATTTTCCTTTCATTTTGGCGCCCCCTCTTCAGTTTTTCGTAAAGGCGCTCGGCTCAAGCCTCTAGACCCTGGAGAGGTCTCAAAATCTGTTCCACGAACATCAGGCCATAAAATTTGATGGGTCATTCACAGGTCCGACTGTACCCACTGGCAACCCGATCCTAAGAGATCGGGTTGACCATAGGTGCAGTCCGGTCGATTGTGGCCCCCCCCCCTCGTGAGGCCGCTTGCAAAACGGGCCCTCCCTGCTCTAATTTCCCTAGAATGACTTCCTCCCCTCCCACACTCTCCCTTCTTTATTTCGTGCTTTTTTCCTTTGGTTGAGAGGCTCGTCCCTCTAACGACTATTGTATTTCAGTTTTAGGCATAGATGACCCGAAATAATATTAACCGGATAAAATGCAAACTTCTTTCCTGGTCTACCATTTCTCATCAGATTCTCATTTGACGAAACGTTTTGTACACTGTATTGAAAAGAAAAACGGTGAAGATCCGCGCTTTATTTTATTCTGAATAACTACACCTATAAGTATTTGATATTCCTCAAAATATCTGAAAAAAGAAACAATCAAGTACTGTCTTATAAGAAAATACAAGGCACATAGCAGCCACAAAAGTAGGTCTATTTGATAAAAATCATCAAAATAGAAAAATATTGAATCCAGAACAGTCTGTCACACAGTTGAAGCCTTATCTTCAGAAAACTAAGAACTACATGCTAACTTATTTTTTCGAATCCAAGAACAAAAAGTTTGCCAGAATTCAACGCCAGGTAATTTTGTTTATAGGATTATAGTATGTTATTTTAATAAATTTTCAAGAATTAACATATCTATTTGAAAAATTAAATTCTCGATATTGATAATAACTACATTAAGTAATTGTATAATTTAAAGTATGTAAAACTTCCATATATGAAATTTTAGTTATTTTATAAAAATCATATTTATATATTACTGAGCAGAAATCTTAGAAGTGCCAATGGGTTAAGAAGATCAAAAGATGTGATTTGGTTTTGTTGGAAATCATTTTTTGTGAACATTCCTCTGTATGATTATTAAAAGAACTTCGCTCATAAATTTTGGTAATGAATTAAGCACTATTTAACCAAGTTAACTCGTTTACCAGGACCAAGTGCGAGCATGCAAAGTTATAATTACTTGAACCAGAAGCAGTAAATTTGAAAACGTCTTGGTATTTGCTTGAAGAATCACAGCAATAAAGAAGACGCTAAAACTAGTTTACCAAACCGAAAATATTTACAGTACTGAAATTAGCAAGGTTTGTTGGATTTTAACATAAGCATTACTCTTGAAATAATAATATTCAAACTGCTTTTGAAAATTCAAAATTTGCCGTATAAGTTCCCCACATTACATTTCTTCCAGTAAATGAAAGTGCCAAACTTTAAGAGAAAATTACAAATTATCATTTTAAATTTTTTTAATCCTTGATAAGTTTGTGATTAAAAAATTTTTAACACGGCTGAAAAAGAAATAAATCAAGTTTCTTATCTATAAGCAAGATATAGCTGGTCAGGCCGCATTATCAAATGGGCAATGTAGAGTGCTTACGGACCCTGCAACTTCAGATTGGCACCGATATTGATATTTTTTTTAAAATTATTTTGAGGGCTTCCATTTGATTTAAAGAGCGTGTTCTGGGGCTTACTGAAATTAAAATCTAGTAATCATTTAAATTCAGAAGACATTATTCTTCTGGAATACTTTCAATGTTTTTCAATTTATTAGCAGATCAGTAGTTTCATTTCAACGATCACATAGGATACTACTTTGTATTAGAGTTTGAGTTTGTTTGTTTTCCTAGCTTTGAAGCCACTTAGTTAGCTATACTGCATAAACTATTTTTAAAGTTATCTACGTAAACTGTAAGCTGCAACTATATAAAAACAATGGGAAACTTTACCAAGAAACAAACGAAGTAATACTTAAATATATTGGATAAAAGAAACTATTAACTTTAAAATGTAAAAGATTTGCATGTAGAGTTTTACTTAATAAAATGAAACCTCTATTGTACAGGGATTCTAAAAATAATGTAAACGTTGGGAATTAAAATTTGGGCATTCAGTTAAAATGTGGTGAACTGACATAATGCAGTTGCATTGGGAGCACATTGGTGCCTGTTCCCCTAAAGCAAATGATAAGGTGAATCCTAGTGTGACCTATGCGTAAACGTGTTAAGGTGTTGTGTCTGTCTTTCACGTTGAGAGGTGGATTCTACACGAAGGTTTAACAGTGTGAAGCTTGTTTTGTATCAAGTCCCACTCAGCCTGCCATTTTTTAGTGATGAGTATTGTGATGTGTTTTTAAAATCATTTAAAGGTATAGTAGCATTAGTTGAGGTAATCGCTAATTTAGCGGCCTATCCTGCTTTCTCGTTGCCTATAATTTAACTTGTGAGATGGTACCCAACATAGTAAAACACTAAAACCACGAGAATCAGGTTTATCTAAAGGTTTTAAAACATTTAAAACCAAAGGATTTTTATGAGAATGAATATGATTTGAAATGAGATTTCAAAACACTTAGTGAATCTGTGTAAATAATATATATTTATTTTGTGGTCTATCACATATTTCTTCCAAGCATACTCGAAACGGCTGTAATCTCTGCGAGGTGAAAACAAGAACAAATTGTATGTAGTTTAAAAGAGAAAAAGTTGCGTCTGGAAAATAACCACCAAAATGAAACATGGTCAGCTGATTTTTGAACCATCTGTATAAATTGGAATGAAATCATTATATTTCTGTCTATGTTTGTTCATTAAAAATGCGATGATAGATGATATCATGTGTCAGATTTAGTAAAAGATTGAAAGAAAGGATTTAAAGACTGTACAACAGGAATTCTCCAAGGAGGAAAATTATTCTTTAGATGTGGAGTTACTTGAAGGTAAAGCAAATTTAAATCTAAAGAATATCATAAACTCGTGTAAAAAAAATACAGGGATAAATGATTTCAGCTATGAGAAATCTAACAAGAAAAAAAGACGAAGTTTAAATTAAAATGGGTAGCATGTATTGGATTTGATTCTAAAATAGTATTTCAGTGATAAAATATTTCTTACAAAGTAAGTGAAGGTTCAGAGCAGTCAACGTAGACTCTGAACGGGAGATGTTCTAAGGCTCTGAGCAAAGTCGAAGAAGAGCTGTGTGATGAACAGGGGTCTAGTTTTTTGTAAAACACTTTTCTTCTTGGATCCATAAATCTCGCAGCCATAATCAATTTTAGACAGTACAGCAGCTTTATAAATTTTTATCTCATAGAATTCCGCAATGTCCCAAGTTGTAGTCGATAAGACTTTTAAAATATTTAATGACTTCTCACACTTTTCCTCAATAGTTTTATATGAGGGAGAAAATGTTAATTTTCTGTCAAGTGATGCCCTAAAAAACAGATATCGTTTACAAATGGAATTATTCGTCATTTAGTTTAATTTCGGGATCAAAGTAGAAGACTACGTTTCCGACAGAAATGAACAGCTGCTGTTTTCGATGAAGAGATGGTATAACAATTATTGCACCACTGCGTGACACTATTCACTGCAATTTGCAATTGTCGCTGTATAAAATTCATATTTGTCCCTGTACAAGAAATGTACAGGTCGTCAGCTATATAAATAACCTCTCACGGAAGTTAGCAATTGTTTTTAAAATATTGTTATTTTTAAAATAAAAGAGTCACCCACTTAAACGCTACCTGAGGAACGCTTCTTCTTGAATAAAAGTCTGAAAATTCAGTTCCACTTTGACCTGGAATCTCCTAGAAACTGTAAAGTTATTTAAAAAAATTGGAAGGTTAGCCTCTTAACTGAGGTCGTACAGATCTTTTAAGATGCCATATCTCCAGGTCGTATCATACGCCTTTTCAATGTCAAAAAGTGTAATGAGATGCTTCCTCTGTAAAAATGCAAGGCGAATGTCCGTTTTCAAAATTACAACCAGATAACAATTTTAGTTTGCAGCAAGCTTGCCACAAATTTGTCATGACAAAAGGTACAAGTTTACCACAAATTCAATCATGACAAAGTGTGCAAGCTTGCAGTAGGCTTGCAGCAAAATTAACTTAAAAGCTCAGGGAGTCACCCATAGAGTGAACTTGCAGCAAACTTGCCATGCACACTTACAGCAAATTAAAGCAAAAGAGAGTACGAAACACAACCCAGGATAAGGAACTCGCGACCTCCCGGTTCCCAGTAGGGACGCTAACCGTTAGACCAGCTGAACTCTGAGGATAGATTTCGCTAAAACATCGTTCGATGCGATTCGTATACGGTTATTTTAAACTATTTTCTGGTTTTCATTAATTTTTTTGAGTTGAGAATACGATTTGAAGTCAAAGAGAGAGCGATTTTTTCGCTAATAACTACGTTTTGCTAGTAGAATAAATTATGAAATTAGAGTTCAAAAGTAATTACTTTAAAATGGGACAAATGTGTAGTTATTTTCAACAAACACCGACTGTTTTTTAGATTTAATTTTGTTTATAAACAGGTAAATTTCAAAAAAAAAAAATAAAAAAAAGAAAAAAAAAGGCGATATAGTTTCTTTAAAGTGAGGAAGTGATATATTTAGTAAAAGATGGAAAATGCTTCAACAATTTTTTTATAAGAGTTATTTTTTTCACAAATTATCATTGATTATTGAATTAATAAAAAAATTACAGTCTAGGAGATGCTATTATTAAAAAAAAATCGGATGTTTTTTAAAACAGAGACAAGATAAATTATCTCTTTATTGCTATCTTTGCAGGAAGCTTGTTTTGCATACTTGCTGCAGTTTGATTTGCAAAGAGGTGGCGCTACTTGTCACATCGAACGCTGCAAGTTCGGTTCAAGTTTGACGCGTCAAATTTGCCGCGGTAAGTCAAATCGACTTTGCTGCAAACTTACGTGCTATATCTGGGAAGTAGGTTGTCGTGGTGCTCCGACCCGTCCTAAATCCACTCTGGGAAAGAATGCAGATGGTTGTTTACAAGACTCATATAGTAAATCAATCTTTTTGTTTATCATTCTTTCAAATAATTTGCATAAACAAGTCAAAGCTATTGGGCGGTAGTTTGATAGGTTTGTGGATCTTTGCCTGGTTTAACAATGGAATTATGATAGCCTACTGCCAAAGGTAGGAAAGTAATGTTCACGCCAAATACATTATAGAGATCTAATATATACTATTTTGTGATGCTATTGATAAGTGTTTGATCATACTGCGTAACTAATTTTGTCAGGATTGGGTGAGGAATCATGAACATTGGAAAGGGATGATTGAAATTCCATATCAGAAGGTGAAATCACCGGTTGATTTAGCAAAGGCTGGTTTTGTTCGAGAAATAAAATTTAACTTTTGTTTTCTGCTTTCTTTTTTGTTGTTTTAAAACGGAAGGAGGATAATTTGGTTTGCTAGATGTATGTGCTAAAGTTGAGGCTATGGAATTTGCAATGTCTTTTAGGTGATATTGTATTTCCTTATCAATTAAAACCAGAAATAGGTTCCCATTTGATCAGCAGACACCTGAAGCTTTTAACTTTGTTCCATAGTAGCGGCTAGATATGCCAGAGTTGATGCTGAAACAAATTTTTCTCCGCGGCTCCTTTGACTGCGTCGTTGGATCTTTCTAAATTCTGCTTTGGTTTTTTGAAATTTATGAAATTTGCAGTTGAAGGGTGTCTGCAGAAACCTCCCCAAGCTTTCTTTTGTTTTTTTACAGGCCTGCTGTGAAATCTGCATTCCACCAAGGCTTGTTTGTTTCTTCGCATACCAGACGTCTTGGAATGGAGTTGTCTGCTGCTTCAAATTATAACATTAACTACATAGTCTATTGCTTGGGAGCTATTGAGGAAGATTTAATTATATCTGAATTTATATTAGCAAGAGAGGGTGAATTTGTACCAATTGGCTGCATTAAAATATATTTAGGTGGACGGAAGTAGCTGGATTTAGTTGTGTCTACTGTCAAGTTAAGATTAAAGGGAAAATGGTCGCTATTGTAAGTCATTGTCTATTGTCAAACTTAAAAAAAAGGTAAGAGGGCGGAGAACAAATAGCGAGATCGACTGAATGAAAAGTTCTGGTTGTAAAATGAAAATGCGTTTTTCGTCAAATTTAAAAGACATAAATTATGGTCTGCAATGAACTGTTCCGTTGGAACCACGTGAATTTGAATCAGAACTCCCCAAAGGGAGCTGTGGCCGTTAAGGTCGCCTGAAATAATAAAAGGAGATGGAAGTTGGTGGATTAGAGTGTGTTAAGATCTGTCTGGCTGTACGTTCACTAGGAGGAAGGTAGGGCTGCAAACAGTAATTAAAGGTGTGTCTGGATACGGATGGCTGCAGCAGCAAATTAGTATTCAGAGTCCACAGGAATTGTAGGAATATCAGTTGCTGAAAGGATGGCAGCAGCTTCACCAGAAGCCGATCACTGCAAATATGGTGTTTGCTGCAAATTTTATATTTATCCAAACAATACTATTAACGTACAGCACTGAGGAATGTCTCTGAAATTACTGCGATACAGGCGGGTTTGTGTTTATTAGTGAATCCTCACTTAATTCTGCTGACATTTCTTTGTATTAGAATATTCAAATTGTATTAAAAGTTTTGTAATTTTTAACCATTTTATTCTGAAATTGCATTTAAGAATTTCAATTTTATACTCGATATTTAAAACTTTTTTAAGAGAAAATTACTTACAAAAGTATTTTATTCAGTTTGTCATATTGTTTTGTTACTCCAAAAACTGCTTATTTAGATATTAAAATTAAATCAATAAAGTTAGCATCTGGTTTGGAAGTTGGGGTAGGGCCAAAAACACACTGCCTCTAAGCGTAAAACGTATCATCTCAATTTTCAATCTCAAGAATTTTCCTACTTGTATGTTTGTGAGATGCCAGACATTATTCCTAAGCAGTAGACCCGTATCTTATTAAAAATAGCGAAATCCATTAAAGAATTACGTATCTCATAGGAAATTAAAGCAGTGATTTTCTGACTCACCAGTAGCTTTGCTTCTGGCGAGAGAAGTTTTCAGAAACTGAAACTGATTAGTATATCTGCGATCTAGGACATCGCAGGAGACATTGTATTTGGCAACCATATCAATTGGGCAAGGGCCTTCACTGCAACATTGATATTAAGAATATTATGAAAGATTCTCTGCAGATAAAAAAGGCAAGAAAAAGTGATATTGTGAGAGACTTTATGTACAACCAAAATTATATATTTTTTAAAAATAATTTGCTTAATACATTATTTTTAGTTTCTCTCAAGACTTCCT
>BGPR01005869.1:53706-64797 GCA_013235015.1 Araneus ventricosus
ACATTAATGCATTTATGCTAGTTTTTAGAGCAAATTATGATTAAGGGGCGTAAAAATAATACCAGGCCCCGACGGCCATTTGTGCTTGCTAAGCAAATGAAGACTGGTGTATAAAAATCATATTCCCTGGGCGCCACTTATCCATGCTGCGCCACTGACCATCTTGACAAAACGTTAATATATTTGTGTCACTTTTTTAAAGTCAAATACAATAAGGAGTCGAAAAATGCAATGTCCAGTGCGCCGTTTACGCAAGTTAATCCTCTTATGATGAAGGGGGGAGGAGAAAAAAATTATAGTATAACCCGAGCGCCACTCACCCTCGGTACGCCACTCTCAGTATGTAAAGTCATTAAAGGTTAACCGAGTCCTGTTCCTACCGAAGGAGAGGGCCTAGGGAGAAAAAGAAGGAATGGTGCTTCTGGTCAGTCACACAAACACCAAAGGAAGAGAACGGGGAGCCATAAAAAGCATAATATGAAGTATTTCTGTTGTCTCCGTAACAATGATGGGGAGGGGAGATGTTAGATTGCAAATATTGCATCAACATCATTTTTCGGTTTTGTCAGTATTTTTAATTAATTTAATTCTTCGCCACTAAAGTTTCTTTCTTCTCTTGCGGCAACTTTGGCAAATTTTGAAATTCAAACGATAATTTTAGCCGTTTCATTTAATTTCTAAATTTTACTTATTTATTTACTTTGTTTTCGATTTAATTATTATTTGTCTTAACTTTTGTTGTTGTTTCCATTAAGGTTTCAACTTTATTAATTTTTAAATTCAAATTTTGCAACGGGATTATTTCTTCGCCATCTTGGCTCGCGTAGGTTTTTGGTGTTATGAGGCTTTGGCGTCTGGCTTTGGAAGCGTTTTCCGTTACGATTGGAACTTTCTTTTGTGTGCTTCTCTGAACGAGTGAAGGTATTGGCAGCTGCAGGTCCCAGGGCCTTTTTAAGGCTTCTGGGGACCTTTAGGCCTTCAGAGAGTCAATCATTTTTATATATATTTTATTTTTCCGTTGGTGCAAAAATGATGAAAGTGTTGTATTCTTCAACAAGATTTTTCGTGTGATGATGTGAATTTTTGATTCTGCAAATTTGAAATCTTCTAGATTCTGCGAATTTAAAATCTTCATGAAGTGAATGGTGTCATCGAAAGAAAAAGTTTTTTTTCTTTTCATCTTTCTTTATTCAGGTGAAAATTGCGACAGCTTTTGGTGCTAAAATTTTCGATAAAAAAAATCAGTAGCTAGAGTGCACTGAATATTCAAGCCCTGCACTAAAGATGATCAGGGTGCAAAAATTCTTCAATAGCCTGCTCTGCAAAAATTTACGTTAACAGTGTGTTGATGGAAATGTGCAAGGAAACTTGTTAGTGTACCAATAATGCGACTGAATTACCTCAAGGCTGATAACGTGATTTTTGATATTACAAATTCTCCGAATTTTTCATACAGCGTGTGTTTTAGTTAGTTTTTTTTTACAAGCGAAACAAAGACTGTGATGTGCTTTATAAATGTACCACCATTTCTGCAGAATCAAGATGTTTCTTAAATTTGTGGTTTCTACCTAATATCCTTATTAGTATATATTTTTTTGAGCATGCAGTGCGTTGTATTATGTGTAGCTACATATTTTTATTTTGGTTATTACATTTTCTAAAAATGTGCATCATCTTGTATATGTATAACTTGTGGCAGTGATAAAGTAATTTAATTTAAACTATTCTAAAATAAAAAAGATTTAAATTCATAGATTTTGATTCTGTTTTAATTTCTCTGATTTGTTTTTACAACTAGTATTGTACTACCACTATATGCAAATTAACTTTTAATAGTAGCTAGGATTTTCAGGTCAGTAAAGGTAGGTGAATTATTTCAATATAGCTTAAAATGCTTATTATTGTGTTTTATGATTTAGTACCCAGAATTAATTAATTGTTCAATATATATTTTAAATTATACTTTATTTTGGGCATCTACCTTGCTTTAACGATTTAATATAATCCTAGCTACCCCATCCAATATATTTGATGCCGTAACATCCTTAACAGGAAGATGGAATTCCAAGGGTTGTCAGACTCGTGTGAAGTGGTTCAAAATACAGAGACAAAAAGAAGATGTTAGTTTAGCTGCTGGTCGAGGGGGTCAGAGACACAGGAGAGGGCAAAAGAAAATCAACGAAAGACGTTTCAGTGAAAAACTGTTTAATTAAGTTTAAAGTGTTATAAGTACTTAGACTTGAAAATTCTACCTCGAGTAACACCGGGTATATAAGCTAGTAATATTATAAACAACACACACTCATGAAATAAGCAAGAACTCACTATTGCAAAGTAATTAGCAGAATGTCAATCTCTTGTGATGCTCCAGCTGTAGTCCGCCATCATATGTTTCTCCCAGCTGCCATGTTAGCGCTCTTCATCGTCTTGAAAGAAAAGTGCTCTCCCTGTTCATCATTGGCACTTCCGATATTCTCTGGGAATTGATCAAGGTAACTGAATAGAAAATGGAGTTATCATGTTGCGCCAGAGTTCACAAAATGCCAACAGCATTCTAGTAACCAGAATCTTATAGTTGTCTTTCTGTTACCAAGAAAATTTTGTACAACTGCCTTAAAAAACAGCCACACTGGATTCTCCTTTACATTCATCTTCCTGACAAAATCAAGATAACGCACAGGGGCTTGAATCTGAGGTCCTCCGAACACAACAGCTGTGGCCTTCTCGAAAGATAAAGCAGAAAAAGAAGAAAATATATATTGAAAACATCCACCTTCAGGATTCAGTGCCTTGACAAATTGCTTCATCAAGCCAAGCTTGGAATGAAGTAGAGGAATAACGAACATCTCTTGGCTGAAAATTGGATCACTAATAATGTTTGGCAGGCCTGCTAACAGAGTTCTGCGGAATGGCCACTCTTTCTGGGTCCGTGTGTGCACGTGTTGGTTCTCTACAGGACAGACCATGGACCTAGAGCCACCAAATTTGGCGCAAACATACGTTGGATGATGAAAATGTTCACTTTGGAGCGATTTTTTTTAAACTTTAGTTCTTCAAAAACTAAACATAATTTTGAGGTTTTTCCGCGACAGCTTCCTAAAATATCGTAGCACAAAAATAATTTTTGCACAATCTTAAAATTCAAAAAATTATCTTTTGAATGAGTTTTAGTTGTCTTAAAGCCATTTCCTGAATTTTGAAAATATATTTTTATGCATGATTTCCAATAACTGTTTTCAATATTCAAATAAAATTTAAACTGCTTCCATTGTTTCTACAAATATTTAATCGCGTGTTTCTTCCATCATTAAAAACTAAGAATTGAGAATGCTTCTTATTTTCTCATTTTCTTCGGTAATGCCGCAATCAGTTCTTTTCTTTATTATTTTGTTTCATCAAATTTTTTGCGGAATCTCTAAATAAAGCCCTCTAAGATATTAGGAAGTATATCCAAAAAGCTGAATGATTATGGCTGCTATTTTTAATACTTACACTGCACCATTTTAATGTTGGAATGAACGGCGATTTTAGCATGAAGAATAAGAAAGTAAAGATGGCGTTGACAACGTGCAGTTAGATGTTAGGTGGCGCAGATAGTATCGTCATGTGACATGATGCCATTAAGAACTCTCATGTACGCTATGAGCAGAATAAGTTCAAAGCTGATATAATTATACGTCTATCACAATTTGAAGCTTAAAAGTACTTTGTTAAGGGGGCCATGAATACCAAATTATGTATAAGAGATTCAACTGAAAAGAAATTCATCGTTGCCTGCGAACAAGCAGGTCGCCAGAGGTGGATAGTAGACAATATTCTGACATTATGCACATCGGAAGTTCAAGGGGACTAGGGAAAAATTTGAATTACAAATATTCACTGCATTAATTTAAAATAGAGGCAGAGACCCATGATTGTGTGATATTTTCATTCTTTTATTCTTCGAAACACTTTCGAACTGAAGTTGAGAATTGTTTCTATTCATCTATTTTTACACACTTCACAGATTGAAAATCTCATTTTTATCGCATTTAGACTATGAAAATTATTCAGTAACCGAGTGTCACAATCATTGCAAAGATAGCAAATGAAAATAGAAACCAGCGGGAGTGGTCTCCCCTAAACTTTCTCGTATACTTCTCGAAAAAGGTGCTGTTTCCCCTTCCCCCGCTTGGATAAAAAAATTCGAACCTATTGTAACCCAGGATCCAATGACTATCAGAAAATATTTAGGTAAAAAATCAAATTCGAAGAGATGAGTTCCGATTAAATGCATACTGATTTCTACTCTTTCTTCGCTCAAGAACAATCCTTCCGCGTGCGCAGATTGCTACCAAGTACGCATGCGCATGGAGAATCGGATGAAAAAAAGCGCCAAGCAGGAGTCAATAAATATCGTGCACAGAAGATTGCGTCCAATACGCATGCGTGTGGAGATACCGGACGCGTTGGAGATGCGCTTATACAGACCGACAGACAGTCAACCTTTTGACGGATTTGGCCCAAAATTTTATACAGACCTACATTCATGACGATAAAACTGTGTACGAAATTTTATCCATCTAGCTATTCAAGTTTTTGAATTATAGCGTTCGCATGACCGCGGACATACAGACAGACAGACTTCCCGCTGACGGAGTTTGTCCAAAATTTGATAGAACCTACAAATTATGCTTAAAGACTACATACCAAATTTCATCCCTTTATCTCTAATAGTTTCCGAGTTATCGTGTTCACAGACACACACACAGACATACAGACACACAGACAGACAATTCCAAAATCGTGTTTTTCGAACTCAGGGAGGTCTAAAACGTGGAGATTCGTCAAAATCTCGAGTTCGAATTTTTTGACGATTACAATACTTTCTCTTCGTATACGAGAAAGTAAAAACTGATTAAAACTCTTATCTGTTAAACTGTTGTATAATAAAGAAATTTGACGAACTTAACGAAATCAATTTTTTAACAATTCAAAAACATAACTTTCAAATTAAATGAACACAGCGAGATTAAACTACTGAATTTTATTTTATAAAACTATGAATGTAGAGATAAATATCAATACATGACCACTTTTTGAATTTTTATGGAATTTATACGACTTCGCGTTTCATTTCAGTTGAATCTCTTATGCATAATTTGACTTCAAATTGTGATAGACGTTGAAGCCGTGTTAATTTGTAGCCTTACACCTGCTTTAGTTCGTTGTCTATTTGAACATCCCAAATGGAATATGTTACATGACGTACTAGCGTCTAATTGCATGTTGTTAGTGCCTATTTCATTTTTCGCTTCGTGTTTTACAGAATCACTCTGTATGTGATAAATCTTGTGTGGAAGTCAAAAAATCCTTTAGCGTGTTCCCCCCCCCCCGTCTACTTGTGTGGCAACTTGGCTACAATAATCCATAGAAAGGGAAAAGTAGAACTGTCATCCCCACCCCCGAAGGGATTCACCTTCAGATTCCTACTGACCCTACCCCCAAGCGGGTGTAGATTTTGATCCGGCTTTAAGCCATGTGATGTTTCCATTTTATATGTTTTGTCGTAGTGGTATAAAAGGACAAACTGGATTATCATTGAATTTGGATATCAAATCACGCACATGAAACCATTACCAACCCTTGTGTCTTGGATTCTTTTAACTTTCCTGTTAATTTTACATAGTTCTTTCTAAGACTTATGGTAGGAGCGTGTTTAGAAAATTTAGGTTATCCAGATTTAACTTACTTCACGATTTCAAGCTACATGAAACCTATTTTGCGATGGGCTTGGCAATTTCATACGTGCCTGCCAGATAATGAGGACTAAACTTGACGCGACACTGTGTTGTCCAAACTTCCTCGCTACGTGCTTGATCCCGAAGCCTTGACCAGATCTCTGTAGCCCAGGGGCATAAATCGGGGGGGAAAAAACCCACGTAAATTAGGCATGAATTCCATCTCAAATGGTTTGGTGTATTCCTACACTGATTTAAACAGTCTGTCGTGAAAGTTATTCTATAGGATTTCACAGACTCTCAGAAAGTGGCGCTGCGTTGAGCAAATGAAATGCTCCAAAGGTTTAGAAGGATGGTATTTCAGTAGCATTTCATTCAATAAAAGCACATCCTCGGCGAGGGCATAGACCTCTTTCAATGTGACCGCCCTTCTCGTAGACTACATATTGCATTCTGTACACAACATTCTCGATGCCGAACGAAACATATTACCTGGGATGCTTAGCACAGCCCGTGATATGCTGTCCTTTCAGGTCGATACCTCACCATTCCGCTAACATTCGGAATGTCCGCCCGTGTTTTCCCCTTATATTAATAGATTGAATAATTAGCGCTGCTGACGTTTACGTAACCGTGCATTTGCATTTTAAAATTTTATCTGCTTTTCATGCAACTGTCAGCTGTGTAGACAACAACTGCGCCGAATTTTCCCTTATTGGCGACTTTCTGAATTATTTTTTTTCACGGAATCTTTTTTCCATGTTGTCATTTGTCCCCCTACCAAATTTGGTGGCATTCCAGCTGATATACCGACTTACAGATGGCTCTGAATAGTGTCAGTTTTAAAAAAAATGAAGGGAGGTTGTCTTTTTCAAACAGCAGCTGATGTTAAAAGCGTAGGACTACTTTACTCGCGTGTCTCTTTTCCGATTTTCAAATTTTTTTTGTGTAACTTTTGTTGTTAGCCTTTATCTCTAAAATGAGACATTAGTTATGTTTGTAACATAGTTACCGAGATATAGAGGATCTCCCATACAATGTTTTTGGTGGCATTTTGGCGTGTGAATCAAATTCCTTCCTGAGACCCCAATGGGAGGAACGTAGTCCTACGTTAAAACACCTCGTACATTTTTATTTTCTCGTGTACGGAATATTGATACGGAATAGTGTTGTAATCGTCAAAAAAGTCGACTTCAAGCTTTTGATGAATCTCCCACGTTTTGCATCTCTGAGCCCGGAAAAACAATTTTTAAAATTTCTGTAGGTTGGTCTGTCTGTAAACTCGTTAACTCAAAAACACAATAAGCGAGACGGATGAAATTTGGTAGTTCATCTTTACACCAAAATTGCAATAGAATTTTATCAAAGTTTGGACAAATTCCTTCAGCGGGAAGTTTATCTGTTTGTCCTTCCGTGTGCATCTGAACATGATAAATCAAACACGCAACGATCTGGATGGATGAAACTGGATGATGATCTGGATGCATGTGTTTTCATCAATAGGTTTGCAGATTTGTGTCAGATTTCAACCAAATCAGTCAAAGGGTTGACAGTCTGTTTGTCTCTCAATTCGTTTATAAGTAAACGCTATAACTCAAAAACGCAACTAGCTGCGCGAATAAAATTCACTTGTAAATCTTAACAACAAAATGCACATTTGTATGAAATTTTAGACACAATCGATCAATCGTAAGAAGTCCAAAGTGGATACTCGACTTTTGTCTGCATGGTACGAAATTAAACACAAAAAGCGTCATATTGTGCAAGTATGCTAGAAAGTCGATGGGGTAAACATTGGTTTTTAGAATTCTTAGTTTTTTTCTAATTTTCAGTGGGAGCTTCGGCTCTAGGAATGAGCATGACGAAACGATTTGAAATCCATATAACCGAATTTAAAATATGTACTTTTTGTAAATGTCATAATGTGTGTGATCGCAATGTGTTACTGTCGTTAAGTGCGTATTAAATACAGATGCATCGTGCAAAATGGCTGGTTTGATTGAGCCTTTGTATATGACTTCTCAGTGGCGGTTTTTTGAAGGGGCGCTAGATGCGCTCGCCTCGTGCCTCGAGATTTTAGGGGCCTCAAAATCTATTCGACGTACATCTTATTGCTAAAACGACGGCGAATTTACGAAATTTTGGTAGGAAAAGAAACTTTAAAAAAAATGTACCTGTGGCTTTATGTTGTCGAAATCCGCCACTGTTCTTTCCTATAGCTAGTTTTACAAGAATGCATTCTGGCCAGTGGCGAATCCGGGATTCCGGTCGGGGGGGGGTGAGGTCATAAAAATTTTGTATCGTAGTGACGAATGTCAAACCTCATGGCTTATATAAGCCAAAACACTTTAACTTTACAGGCTTTCCTCTCCTGACAATAAGAATAATAAAGAATACAACAATATTTTCGATAATTTAATAAAAAACACAATGAAGTAACTAGCCAAAAAATGTTTTCGACCGCGCCAACGCTACAAGTGCAAGTGGAATGACTAGAAAAGTGGAAAATTTTCGAGCCTGTCAAGTCAGAAAGCAATGTTGTCACGATTTTATTACTATTTTTTAAAAATGAAAATTAAGATCAAACAGTTGTAGTGATTTTAAATTAAATGAAGATTTTTGGTTTAGCTCTGGGGGGGCTGCAGCCCGATAGCCCCCCCCCCGGATTCGCCACTGCCGCCACATGTCGGTTGGACATAGAGGATTATATCCCTATTAGCACAAGATGCCCTACAATATCCATACGATATCTTCACCATGTTGGGCGGCATTCAGAATATCGTAGCAACATCGTGGAGATATTGCAAAATATCTTGTGCTAATAGGAATAAGTGTTGTGGAGAATACTTTTGCTTATGTTTTCCAAGTCAATAGAGCGATTCGGTTTCGAACTGTCTGTATGTTTTACTTGAACACCTGGATATTTATATTTGCCGCACCTGCGCCTTTCCCATTCACCGTCGTCTTGAATAAACATATTTAATTCGACGTAAAGATAACAAAATATCTTTCTGAATAAGAACGAACTTATAAAAAAATAAACGTTATCGATAGCTACACTTTGACCTTAGCAAACGACTTATAAGCGACTGATTATCAACGGCAGTAGAAAGCTGAATTCGGGGAAGAAAAGTTCTTAGCAGCGTTTGTGAGTTCATATAAACTTTCTCTTCTTGCGTCTTTCATTTTTCACTTTGCTTTATATTCCGTTTCTTTTATTTTTGAATTGTTTCGTCAACGGTTGTAACTCTGAACATGTTTAACGGAGTGAATGAGTGGCATAGATTTGTTTGGAAAATTGAAAATTTTTCGTATTGTTGGCATAAAAGAACGGAATATATTTCAAGTCCCAAATTTTCGATGGAAAGAATTAATTGGCGTTTGCAAATTTTTCCTCGCGGCAATTATAGCAACGATTACATTGCATGCTATTTGAAAAGTGAGACACCTGTTTGTCATCCAGTAACATTTAAACTTACATGTATGGCTTTTGACGGTTCCTCTCTGAGAGAATGGAAGTCGAGTGACAGAAAGTTGTTTGCAAGAAACGTAATTGATGGAACTGAATATTTTGTAATGCGAAGTGATGTCTTTTTGGATAAACGAATGAAATTTCTACCAAATGATACGCTAACTGTTTGTTGCCATATTTCTAGGAGTGATCAGTTGGGAAGAATTGAGAAGATATTGGCTCGCACTTGTATTAAAGTAGAGCAGCAAACTATCGTAGGATCACTACCTAAGTTCATCTGTTTTAATTCTATTAACGGCGAAATGACTTTCGCCCCAAAGACAATATTTAAAGATCCGATACAGCGGATAAATTGTACTTTACGTGAAGGTCCTTGTTGCGATGACAACCTAATCGTCGAAATATTTTTAAAAAAAACTGAGCAAATAAAATTCTCTACATGCACTGTGCTTTTAAAAGATAACATTGGAGCTAGATTAAAGTGTGGAAAATCCGACATTTGGATTAATCCAAGTAAAACAAATCAAATATGGAAATTTCCACTTATTTTCACGAAAACTGAACTAATGGCGAAGAAAAATTTTTATCTGCATGGAGGTACTTTGGTCTTGCTATTTGAGTGTTCTTCTTCAATGGGAATTATAAAAGAGGTAATAGAAGAGTCCGTTTCGGAACATCCCTATACCATTTACAAATTGTGTTTAATTTTAATCTTTGTATTTTTATTTTATGATTATATAATATTAATATGTCTATTTATCTCTTTATTCTTAATTCGTTGTCGGCCAGGGAGGCTAGAAGGTTCTCTGCTGTTTTAAATTAGTTATGTGTTTTAATTACTATATATTTTTAGGCTTGTTATATTTTCTAAATTCTGTTATCGTCTTAGAGTTCATACTTTCTAAATTCTTATTTACTGCATTAAAATTCTGTTTTATATTTTCTTGATACTATTGGAAATTGTAAGAACAGGTTGGTCTGAAAGCCTCTGCAATTTCTGCCCGATTTGTTTTGTATGAGCGATCCTTCGCTTGATTGTCTATAAATTACCTGTAAATTGTTCGGAAGTTTTCTCCATGGATGTATTCCTACGGTAGATCCATCAGTACAATTAACAGTATTGGAGAAGAAAGCGTTTTAAAAGACCTAAGACGTCTATTTAGAGAAAATATTTTGTGTGATGTTAATTTTCAGACGAGAACTAAATCATTTCTCGCATACAAGGCCATCCTTAGCGCACCAGTCTTTTCAAGCTGTATTCGTGGATGACTTGAAAGAAAAGACGACTAATCGAGTTGATATTGAAGACTTAGCTCACGAAAATATCCGTCGTCTTCTGTTGTGTATTTATACTAACGCTGTTAAAAATCTCCAGTGGCAAACTGTTTCCTAACTGTTCATAGCTGCAGACAAATATTCTGTTGGATCCTTCAAGAAGAAATGCTCATTTATACTGAAAGATAATTTTTGCCTCTCTAACGTGTGTGAAATCCTTGACCCAACAGATAGGTGGGTAGATGTATCAAGATGTATTCATGAAGGATTCTGTGCAAGACAATATTTTATTACATGACAGAGATGTTATTGGGTCGGATTGAATGGAAAGACTTTGAAGTAAAATGCTCGCAGTTAGCTTTTGTAACGATGCGCCATGTGTACAGAAAAGCGATAGGATTCAGAACACTTCCTTTCTATGTGAGTATTCCTGGACACATACTTCACCGTGTTTAGCTCGGTTTAGTGTTTCTTAACAATTCTTGTTAAACCTCTGGAGGAATTTGCCATGTGTTATGGAAAACGATAGGATTGTGAGCACTTCCTTTATATGTGATTATCCTCCAGGCAAGCTACATTTTCTTCTGCTTTGTTTAGTGTTTTCTGATAATCTTTGGTAACCCC
>BGPR01005869.1:65090-79491 GCA_013235015.1 Araneus ventricosus
GTAGGAAAGGATTCTGAACTTTCTTTGCCTTTACATGTGAATATCCTCGATCCATGTTTTTATATCAAAGTTTTAGGACATTTAGTTTAAGAAAATCTGTTCATTAATTTATAATAAATAAAACTTAATGCCATGTATATTCCTCAAGCATGGAATTTGATGACATTTTGTATTTTTAAAAAGTTGAATATATTTTGGACTTCAGTTTTTGTGTGTTATTGTTAGCGTATAGCGTATTTTGTGTGTGTGTGCTAAGAAATGTATACGTTATCTTGAAATATTTATTATTTTGGCAACGATATAAGTATTATAATTGCGTGCCTTTTGTGCTGAATTAATTAGTGGAACTTGCTAATAAAAGCAGTTAGTATACATCTGTTAAATACCAGTTTAGGTTAAGCCATTCAAATTAATTTGAAGATACTTAATTTTCTCTTGTTGTCTCTTGGATTTCTGCTTTTAGAAATTTTTTCACAAAAGGAAAGAAAATTAAAATTTTTTTATACATTCCTAATTCATATAAAATTCATTATAGAAAAAAAGGAAGAATTGATAATTGCCAATAATTTTGAAAATAGTTGCAAGTAATCGTTAAAATTAAATTCAATCGAATGAATAAAGTTATTTCTAATTTAAAAATTTTTGTTTTTATTATTTTGTCGACGTATTGTAATTTTGTTTCTCGATGAGTTTTGAAATATTTAAGAGATCATATATATGTGTTTTGAAATTATTTAAGAAGTCTAGCATCAATATATGAAATTATATGTTGATTCTAGGTTTATTTGCTTTTCATTTAGATAAAATGTAAGAATTATGCTTTATTTGCTGATAATAAAAATGCTGATTTCAGTAGTTGTTGCAGTATGGTATCTTTTATCACAGGCAGTTGATTATAATGACAGGTGAAAAAGCAACCACTTCTTCAAAATAACAACCAGTGTCGGCTCGTGCTAAATCACCGTCGGGGTGCTGCAACGTAAAGTCCTACACTGCGTACTAATGATTTCTGCATATCTTAAATTAGGAACTAATTTTCAATAGTTTAAAATACTTAGTAAATAAAAAAATTATTATTAGATTTTTGACTTCAAATTATTCTTAATGAAGAAATTTTAATTTAGAAATTATTGATTTTTAACTAACAATAATTAAGAATTTTTAAAATGATTTTCACAGTTATTTTTGCTAAGTCTATTACTCTCATTTATAAGGATTTATAGACTCGACTGAACATGACAAAAAAATCATTGAAAGCTCTAAGTTAAAATAAATACATATATGGAGATAAAGGTATTATTTATAAGTATTAATAAAACTGCTTAAAGTAAAATCGGCTCTTCTGGTTTTATTTCGAGCGAAATGATTAATAACGTTTTCCACAATATTGGCATGACATGAAGACGTTCACGGACAGGCAAAAAAACAGAATTTATTTGATGGATATCGTCCAAAATTTGCTAAAGTTACAAATTTGGTGTTGAGATCTCATCCTTCGTTTCATTCCTCTAACTGTTTCGGTTTCTGAATTATCTATATTTATAAAAAGCAATGTTTGTGTGTGTGCGTGCGTGCGATACCAGACGAATCTTTCGCACTTACAGCCTTGAAATTTGGTACACAGGTAGTCGTAATGGTGACTCAATGCACCTCGAAGCCGGGATTTTAAAATGTAATCTAGATTTTTTAAAATTTCATGTTTTGTGTTGTTTTGGGTCATTTTTGGCACGTTTACGGTCGTAGTATCTTTCTAAATGATCGTTGAAAAACAATCCATGTATCTTCGGATAGAACGAACAATTTTCGATGAAGTTTGTTTTGAACGTCTAATGTAATTTACCGAATTTTGAGAAATTTTTAAAAATAGTAAGTTTTGCCATCTAAATTTTATTTTTGTTTTTAAATTTGCTGCATCCAACGTTCTAATAATACTATTATTTTCAATTTTTTTCAGCTTATAACTGCAACGGTTCTGTCGTATTTAAAACAAGAATGATTAAAATATCTTTTCCCGTTTTTAAAATTAATTTTTCCCTGGTCAGTTGAAATATATTTTTCCTCTAACGATGTGAGGTCCCAGAGCCCGCAAATTCCCACGAGAGAAGACCCCCAACGAACTCGCCGAAAGCTAGAAGAGAAAGGAGCCGCGAAGTTAGCTTGGGTCGTAAATCACGTCGTGGCTGACGCAACTTCTTGAAAGCACACGCGCCCGTCGGACCTCCCGAGTTGCGGCGACATTTTGACTTGCCGACAAAGTGGCCCTTTGAAGTTCAACCCTCTGCGAATGATGAGAAGGGAAAAGAAGCTGTGGGTTGCGGTTGGGTGACAACAATCAACCACCCGACAAATCACGAACACGTAACCTTTCGGCCACGCCTCAGAGGGGATGGTCAAAGGGGTTTTTAAGTTGGAGTTTGGAAGACGGAGAAGAGACGAGGAGATTGAGATTGGATCGAATTCGGAGTTTGATTCCGATTCGGATCCGGATTCTCGAGATCGGTGATTTTTGAAGGCAGGTCTCAGCTCGAGATCCTGTACTTGTACGGGCTTCTAGTCCCCGTGAAAATCTATAGCCAACCCTTGGCTGGATAAGCTCTTAGAGAGCTGGAAAGCATCTTAGAATTCTTCGAAATTATTCTCGAATAGTGAGCGTGGAATACCTCACTGCCAATTACCTACCTTGGTAACCCACATAACTCTTTGGAAGTTATTTCAACTATTTGATTTGTAGCGGTAGAATCCCTCAAATTTCTATTTCCGGCCATCGGACTTTGAACTCGCCCTGAGTTCAACTTTTACTGAACTTTATCAGTTTTCTTCAATCGATTCCTAATCGATAACGTACGAGTAGACTCACACCTATAACTGCGATCGAATCCAGTTATGAACTTTTGACTCTCGCTATCTCATCCTGAATTAGGCAGATTATTTGAATGATTTTATTTATGTACATTTCTTGTAAAAAGTTCCTCAATCAAGAAATCTTAATTAAAATTAATATCCTGTACTGGTGTATCTTGCGATATCTGATCAGACCCCAGTATCACTGGGCTAAGACCTTACAACGAGTTTCCTCGCGCGGCACTTCTTCGGAACGTTGCTGGCAATTTTGATTGGTTGACAGTGTAGAGCGAAGGATACGTCATGATCTTCAAGTGAATGAATTATTTCGATTATTATTTTCGGATTCGATTTTATATTTTGCTTGCTGTATAATAATCATTTTCACGTTCCAATTTTGTAATATTGTTTTGGATTAACGTACTCTGTACTGTAGCGCTAAAAAAATAAGCAGGAAAGTCAAATGATGTGTATCTTTTGTTTTGATTTTGTTTTCAAAACTTTTTCATATCATTGTGGGCGTTTTTTTTTTTTTTTTCATTTTGTTTAAGTCCTAATTCCACAGGCAACGCCGTGCGTTCGGCAGTGTCCTAACGTGTTTAAGTCTCGCATATTTTACTTGCAGTATAATAATCATTTTCACGTTGCAATTTTTTAATATTGTTTCGGATTAACGCACTCTGTATTGTTTTTCTACAGTTGAAATGTTATTATCGCGAAGAAAAATAAGCGGGAAAATCAATAATGTGTATCTTTTGTTTTCTTTTCAGAACTTTTTCATATCATTGTGGGCATTTTTTTCATTTTGTTGAATTCCTGATTCCACGGGCAACGCCGTGCGCGTACTGCTAGTAATGTTCATAAACACACGGAGAGACAGACATAATTTTCAATTGTTTTTCAGTAGGAGGAAGAGGGAGACCCCGGGAGGAACCCCGGACCTTCTAAAACGTGCCGATTCCTTCAAGTCTAGGGGTCGAACATTTTAGCAGTTACAATGCTTTCTTTTTGTACATTACGAATTCGATAAAGAAAGAAAAAAATGGTTAGTTTAGGGTATTATACTTACCTATAAGTGGGCTGTGGTGCTTTTCAATGTGAATATACTTACTGAAGCTGCTCTTTGAGAAAATATATTCATTCAAACTTTATACATTTCATTCTGAGCGGCTAACGCAGGATCTAGAGCCGTTGTATTTGATATTCTTTAAAAAATTATGCTTCTTTAAGTTACTCCACCGTAGGCAGAACTTCTTTACGACCATGAATATATCGCATATAATAATAGTGGGGTTGCTTAAATTTTGCAATCCATTCTTTTCAGACTTATCCACATTTAGAAGTAAAATCCGTTGAAAAAATTATATTGAATGCAAAAAGAAAAGAAAAAAAACACATTATTATTGAATTCAAATTTATGTGCAAAAATTTTTAAACTAATTTTTTAATTTATCATTAATTATTTCTTGATTTTCCTTTATTATTCATTTTCAAAGTTATTTATTTTCGAATTTCAGCCCGTGAAACATTTTTCCACAGTTAAAAAACGACTCTTAACGACAGTCCTTAAAACGATTCCCTATCTCGCGGGATTAGAAATCGTTATTCCCTATCTACCTTTCAGACAGTTTTCTTCTGAGTTAAATGAATTACTGAGAAATAAAAGTTTTGAGATCACATTGCAAATGCGTATGCTCAAGTAGAAGCAATCGGTACAAAGGGATTTTATAGTTCCCGAGAGTGGAAAAGCTTTATGAGAAGACAGCGGATAGAGAAAATTCCTCTGAAGTAACCTTGGGTTTTTTCCAGCTTTTCGGCTCAGTTGAAAGCGTCACAAGTTAGTTTTATTGATGGATTCGGATATTGCACACAAAACTAAATAAATAAGTGATTAAATTTATACATTGAAAAAAGATGGGAGTGCTGCACTTCCGCAGCCCCTACACACGATCCGCCCCTGACAACAACAACAAAAAGAAATAATCAGATATGCATAATATAGCAATCAACTTCATAAACAAGGTATATGCCGATCAAAGTTCATGTTGCATACTATAACTTGTTATTTGCTACAACTAATTTCAGTCATATGCATTTTTGATATGATTACCCGATATTTACTTCAACTCATATTTAGTTTTCTAGCTTCACCTTATACGTATTTTTGACTCGGATATTTGTTATGCTAAACTGACTTTTGTTCCCACTTATACAGTTTCAAATAAATGCATTTATGGTTACCTGATATTTTATAAGATAACCTGATTTTGCTCCAACTCATGCCAATTTGTCTTGTTTCGTGTATTAGTTACATGTATTCTTGATTTCCTGATATTTTATCTGATAACCGGAATTTTGCTCCAACTCATTTCATTTTTTCTAGTTTTGATTATGTGTATTTTTGATTTCATGTGTGTTATTTTAACATTATGCCAATGGGCACAAAATTCAGTGCCAAATAAAAGTGGCCGTTGAAAGGGGTGGCCGCTATGCAGGTTGCAGGAGTACCCGCTTAAATCAGTTTTACTGTATTACAAAAAAAATGGTTACACGATTACCATTGGTGTGAAATTGGTAAAATAAGCGGTAGGGAAAGAAACTTTTACTATTTGCATTATAACAGATACATCACCAAGAAATGCCCGGAGTAGTGTTCCTTAAACATCGATAGTTCAACGATCGATAGTTTTCCCAAACTATCGACTTAACTATTGATAGTTTCAAAACTATCGATTGTTTTCTACCGGGCAATACTATCGATAGGCGCATTTTCAGTCGATAGTTTAGAAACTATCGATAGTTCCAGTTGATAGTTTGAAAACTATCGACTGAAAATGCGCCTATCGATAGTATTGCCCATAAAACAATCGATACTATCGATTGTTTCAGTCGATAGTTCCGAAAACCCGATACTATCGACTTGCCTTCGACAGTATCGATAGACTATCAATGTTTAAGGAACACTAGCCCAGAGTTGTGTATGGGTATTGCAAACTGAATAAGTGCAGAGTTAGAGTTACCATACGTCTAGATTTCGTCCGGATAGTCAGGAGTCCATGCTCACGTCCGGATCTTCAAAACGTCCGGATTTAGGCCAGTGAATGCGGCAGGAGAGAAATTAAATTCGTGAAAATTCGTTATTTACAATCGTAGAATTTTCTATATGTCTGCCTGGCATATCGACTCCCACTGAACGACGATGGGACCCATTTCTACAACTGAGAGAGTGAGACTGTCCGTATCAGTTTTAAAAGAATTGCTGAACGTCAAAGCGAATTCCGTTTTATCCTGTCCAGAATTCTAATAAAATTTTTGTAAAATGATAAGATTTTCCTGAATAAAATTCCCTTATTTGAAAAGTATCTATCGAAAAAAAAAAACTCTGAAAAAGGAGATGAGAAAGTGGCTGAAACTGCTTATCCAGGGCTCAAGTCTAATCGAAAATTAAAAGTTTAGGCAGTTTTGCTTTATTCTTATTTTTCATTAATGTAATTTTGATTTACCAAGCATTGACAAAAATTCTATCTTTGCATTCTGAAGTCTTAATTTTTTCACTTCCTCAAACCCTGTGTTAGGTTATGAAAGAGGGTCGTTGGTAGGAAGATATTAAAATTTAAAATTTCATACTTTGATCCCACAAGGCCCTTCAACTTCCCCCTCTCCCATCCCCGTGGCGTGCCCAGATTTTAAACAAAAAAATTATGCTATGCAGAGCTCATTTCTTCCATAAACAATGTTTTAATTGTTTTTGGAACTTAATTTTGGTCTTAATTTTTAAAAAGCTTTCCATTATCACACTTCATTTTACTGTGCTATATTTTATTAAATTGTAAAAAAGTCTCATTCATTTCATAGAAGCATATACAGTTTTATATCAGACTAGCAGTACGCGCACGGTGATGCCCGTGGAATCAGGACTTCAACAAAATTAAAAATAATAATAAAAAAAACGCCCATAATGAAACGAAACAGTTCTGAAAACAAAATCAAAACAAAAGATACACATTATTGATTTTCCCTCTTATTTTTCTTCGCGATAATGACATTTCTACTGTAGAAAAACAGTACAGAGTACGTTAACCCGAAACAATATTAAAAAATTACAACGTGAAAATGATTATTATGCAGCAAGAAAAATATGCGAGACAAATAAACACGTCAAGACACTGCCGAAAATAATAACCGAAGTCATTCAGTTGAAGGTTATGACGTACTCTGCGCTCTGCACCGTCAGCCAATGAAATTGCAACAATGTACGTTGGGAAGGCTCCGGAGAAACTTCCGCTGGAGAATGGTCGCTAGAGAAAAATCTCTTTGAACTGAACAGGGAAAAATTGATTTTAAAAAAACGGAAAAAGATATTTTAACCGTTCTTGTTTTAAATCCGACAGAAACGTTCCAGTCATAAGATGAAAAAAATTGAACATGATAGCGTTATTAGAACGTCGGATACGAGAATTTTAAGAAATCCGAATGGAAAATTACCATAAAAGTGATTATTTTTCAAGTATTTCTCGAAATTCTGTAAATTAGTCTAGACGTATGAAACTACTAGTTCATTAGAACGGAAATCATTTGCTCTTTCCGATTGTGTATCTATTTTTTTCGTACAATTATCCAAAATTATACTATTGAGAAATTAGTGCGAAAAATCACCCAAAACAACACAAAATATTAAATAAAACATTTTCTAGATAACATTTTAAAATTTGGGCTTCGAGGTGCATCGAATCACCATTACGACTACCTGTGTGCGACATTTCATAGCTGTAAGTGCGATAGATTCGTCTGGACATTGCACACACACACACACAAACATTGCCTTTTATAAGTATAGATGTATTTCAGTTCTTTAATCGTTTAAAAACTTTAAAAAAAGTAGTTTACAAATGTCGGTTACTTGAAAAAAATTTGCATGCTGATGATGTTTAGAATTTTAATTCATATTTTGTGATATACTTTTCAGTAATTTTTAGTAACGAGACATTTAATATTACAGCATTTTAAATACTTCTAATACATAACATTCTTTTGTATGAAAAGATTCGTACTTTTATATTAGTCAAAATCAAAATATTGTTCGATTTTTCTCCAAATATTTCTCAATATTTTAATAAATAAAACAACTATTAAAAGATATTATTTTATAACTAACTAAATTATTGAGAATGCTGTTGATTGTCATTGTTTACAAGCATAAGAAAAGTTTGTTTCGAAATGGCTGTTGCACTAGTGGCTGCGGCTTAATGCATAGAACAAAATGTTTTGGTATTATAATGGTAAAATGAGTAATCCCAAATGTGAAGAACATTATAATTACAAATCAAAACAAATTATGAAAATTAATGAAACGATTTCGACAATTAAAGATGTTATTTTTCAACTGGTTTCTACAAAAGTAATTTTTCAACTGGTTTCTAAACCAGCGGGAGTGGCCTCCCCTAAACTTTCTCGTTTACTTCCCCAAAAAGGTGCTGTTTCCCCTCCCACCGCGTGGATAAATTAGAAGACCACATACCAAATTTCAATTATCTAATGTAAGTTACTAAAAGATTTGCACACATCTAAGCAGCCTTTTAGCTTGCCAGCAATATCTCCGATCTGATTGTTACAAGTTTACTACCGATAGTTGTAGTTGAAAATATCATGCACATTGGCAGAGTGCTTAAGAAATTAAAAAAGCATGAAAAACAGAACTGATGAATCAATTGACACTAATTTTGGTTTGTTACTTTATAACTTTACTTTTAACAACTACTTTCGTTGTCAGAGTAAAAATAATGCAAAATCCACTCAGAAAAAAATGCATTACAAAATATACAAAATAAAACTAACCGCAAATCAAATATGCAAGTCTTATTGAGAAAAATGTTTCGGCGTGAAAGAAAAATTAAAAGAAAGCACTCCATAATTAATTCACTTTTATTCGAGAAGAATTTGGCAGTGAGCCAAGATGACCGTATTACTGGGAACAGCAGTAACCAGTACGCATGCGTGTGGAGAAAACGGATTCTCTTCAAAAGTAAATTATACGGACCGACAGACAGTCAACCCTTTGACGGATTTGGCCCAAAATTTTATACGGACCTACATTCACGACGATACAACTGTGTATAAAAGTTTATCCATCTGGCTTTTCAAGTTTTTGAGTTATAGCGTTCGCATGACCTCGAGCATACAGACAGACAGACAGACTTCCCGTTGACGGATTTTGTCCAAAATTTGATAGAACCTACAAATTATGTTTAAAGACCACATACCAAATTTCATCCCCGTAGCTCTAATAGTTTTCGAGTTATCGTGTTCACAGACAGACACACAGACAGATATAATTCCAAAATTGTGTTTTTCGAACTCTGGGAGGTCTAAAACGTGGAGATTCGTCAAAATCTCGAGTTCGAATTTTTTGACGATTACAATACTTTCTCTTTGTATACATCGTATACGAGAAAGTAAAAAGTTATTTGATTTCACTGAAAGGTGTGTGTGCGTTTTCAATTCTTAGTTACAAATGAAACGCCCATCATTACCTGATTAGATTAAAATCACAAAAAACCTCAAAGGTTTATCAGAGTAAGAGAAAACGAGGTGATAACCGTGCGAGTAAGTTCTTCTGTTCAATTATTTTTCCTAATAGGGTAGCTGTATTTTCTTTCAAAAGCTGAATTAGATATTTTTCAGCAACAACTGAAATGCCCAGTATTATTTGATTAGATTAAAATCACACAGAACCTTTAACAAAATTGCGTATATCTGAGTGAGATAAAGAGGGGCGATAATTGTGAACGGGATGCCGTTGTGAAAGAGGGGTGTCACTGTTCAATATTTCTTCCAAACAGGGTCACCATATTTTCCTTCAGAAGGCCCAATTTACCTTTTTCCGAAAAACTTGGCCTTAGTTGATTTTTGCAATATATGAAAAATTGAAGTACTGAATACAGTGAAACCTGTGTACAACGAGACTGTCTATAACAATAAACTTGCCTATAACGATATTTTCTTTGGTCCAGGCAGAATTCCTATTTATTCATTGTACTAAGCTCATCCAGAAAGTAAGTATCGCTTGCACATATCTCCCGCGCGTCTGACAGCACGGAGGTCGCGCATGCGTATCTACATCCTACAACTCGAGAACGAATTAGCCTAGCCATTTTGTTTGTTTACATTAACGTTTGAAGTCATTGTTTATCGGTAATCATGTTTAAAACAATCGATCAGCCTGCCAGCTGTGAAAAAAGAGCCTTTATCAAGTTTCTGAATGCGAGAAATGTTCGACCTTGTGAAATTTATCGTCAGATAAGTGAAAGTCAGTCCGGACCTAGCTCCATACGACTTCCATTTGTTTTCTCATCTTAAGAAATTTCTTGCCGGCCAGCAATTTGCAAGTGATCATGAGATCAAGGTAAACGTCTAGAACTGGTTCAGGTCGTAGGCGGCCGAATTCTACGAAGCGTGTATGTTGCAATTAGTGCCAAGATGTGACACATGCCTTAATTCGCATGGTGAATGTGTCGAAAAGTAGTTCAAGGTGTGTAGATTTTTCTGTAATAAAATACAAATGAAAACAAATTGCTAATCTTTTTTTAATACCCAAACCGTACTTTCTTTCTGGATGAGCTTTGTATTTTCAACCTGTCTACAGCGATAATCACTTTTCAGACTCATCTGTCTATAACGATAATTTTACCTCTTCAGAAAACTTGTACAGTACAATCCCGATATTTGTTTCTTCTTGGGACACGACACCCTATGGTCAAGAATGTCAGATAGCAAAGGAATCAGAGGATAGAGGCTAGAAGCCGGAACCTGTGGTAGCAGGGGGATACGGGGGGTTAGCAATTGAAATGTGCACAGATGTTTGTTGCCTCTGTCTCCTGGCGGGTTCCTGTTCATTCGCATTTAGCACTTCGGACTGACCATTTGTTTCTGGAAAATCGCTTTGGATGTTTAAACACATGAATCTAGGATGGCGTAGCGTAAAACATTGGCATTTGAAGAAAAGCTATAAATAATTTCGAAAATCGATCAAGAAAGCAAGTTGATGCTTCTAAAAAATATGTGATTTTTCAGTCGACGACAGGTACTTTTTTTGGGGAAGACTTGAAGACGCTGTGGAAAAAAGTAAAGTGGATAGAAAACGAAAACGATTTAAAGGTGCCGTGAATGACGATGCTGACAAAGTTTTCAACTAAAATTTTATATCAGTATATAAAATTGTATATTTTAATTGTTTCACAGCACAATAAAATATGTTAGTATATTAATACAAGCGCATAAATAATGGATACGCAAATCTTCAAACTGTCTATAACGATAACCTGTCTGTAACAATTTATTTTCTAGGTCCCTACAATATCAATATAGAGAGGTTTTACTGTTGAAGGGGTCTATCGTGCAGATGGCCTGGGTCTCATGTTACTTCGGGTAGAGATGGACAGAGTCGGGAGTAGCATAGAAGCTGTTCATTGCATGAGGTTTATTTACAAAGTGACTTACTATGCAAATGAGTTAGATTATATACAAATGTAAGAATACACACAGCGCCACCTACAACCTTTGGGCACTGAATTCCTAACAACTGTATTAAATAGCTCTAAATTATTATTACCGATGATCCAACATTTTTTAGTTTCTTATTGTCCCAGTGGTTTTTTTTAATATTTCTTTCGCTAAATAGATCTCAAAGTCTCTCATCTTTAAAGAATGACAGTCATATATTCTAGTTTTTTTAATAGTTCTTTTACGTTTTAAAGGATTATGGTTAAGGATTTAAAATTTTCTCAAAGATCTTGGTAAGTATCTTCAACCCCTTTGTGCAATCTCCCTGCATAAGCTTGTCAAGAGAAAATAATTATATGGTAAATCTAAAATATCAAATAAAATATGAGTACTTATCTCAAATCATGACTGAATGGTATGTGAGACTCAACATATTTTTATTTCCTTGTGCCGGGGAGGCACAATTTATCACACAGAAATGACATAGTACTCCTTATGCACTGACATTCAACAGATATATTTCTCATTAACCCATTACCTGTCGGATGCACTTAAAACTTTTGAAAGTGGATAAAATTTATTTTTTTATGTTATAAATTGATTAAATAAAGAATTAAAACCATTTTCAACAAACAATCTTTTTTTATTTTCTTTAGAGTTACAAAATGTTGCTAAAACACATCCGTATAATTTATTTTCGAATTGCGTGCAATTGTTTAAAGCATTTAGGGAAAGTGGGAGAGAACATTTATTGCAAATAATTACCGTCTGGCTGCCGCAGTTTCTAACCGCTTAACTTAAAAGCCCGAGAATACTCGTGCATCGAATTATCGCATTTTTAGTCTTAAAACTAAAATTTAATCATTAATTAGTTTTATAATATTACACAACAATTACGTAGAATCTATAAACATCTCAAGTATTATATGCCATATATATCAAGTATTATAAAACAGAAGGGAGCATCTTATTAGATAGCAAAGAAAATTATTCCGTTAAGGAGTTAAAGAGCCTCCTTTTACTATCGGGATTTCTCTCGGTCATACTGTTTGAACAATCTCCTTTCATTTTGCGCAGAGATAAACTTTGTCTGCGTATTTAAGTGTGAAGGGATTAAAAGAAATTCATTCTTTAAATTTTTAGCAAAATTTCTATCCTTTCTTAACAATATGCTCCGTTTGATTACACAGAATTCGCAAAAATTATGAATTAAAAAAAATTCCAAATTAATGTCGCAAAAACGCAAGACTAGTTGGGAATGGGTTGAACTACAATTTTTAAATGCAAATAATATATGCCGTATTCTTAGTTTCAGTATACGCATCACAGATGCATTTCTGGTAAAACCATAATAAAGTGCCCCTCTGTTTGGAGTATACTTACAATCTCACAAGAATCTCAATGAGGCAGCGGTGGCCTAGTGATATCAATGAGGCAGCGGTGGCCTAGTGGTAAAGTATCGGCCTCGGAGCCGGAAGGTTTCAGGTTTGAAGCCCGATTCCACAGAAGATCCGTGGTGTATTGGGCCTGTTGTTCTTAAATCATATGTAGGGGGTAAAACATCCTCCCGCTAGCGCGGCGCGTTGCGGAAGTTTGGAAAGAGTGCCAGCCCAGGTGCCGACCCCGCCCGCTGCTCAAAATTACGATGTCCGCCCCATAATAGCAATCGTGTTGCTTCAAAACGGGACGTTAATGAAACTAAACAAGAATCTCAACACAATGTACGCCTCCCTCCATGAGACTTGGCCACTAGAGATCTTTCTTACACCACACCAGGCGTGCGTATGTAGGAGATATTCATATTGTGCATCGTATTACAAATTTCTATCGTTCTTTTACACATTTGATGCAATTTTATTCATGTAATCTTTGTTTAGTATAAAGCTACTGAATACAGATTTCATAAATAAAAGTTGCATTTTCTATCTATAAATGATTTATTTTGAGGTAAAACTTAAAATTATAAATTCAGTAAAAGCATTTTTTAAAAAACACACTTTTATCAGTATACTAAAAAGTAGAAATATTTTAATTTTAATTATTTCCTACTTTTCAGTCTTGAATTTACAATTCCTTATTATAAACATTGTGGGATTTTGAAATCAGTTTTTTCTCACGTTCACTACGAGTTGCGTCTCTCATGCGGGATTAAATGGATGGAAAAAGAGTTCATTAAATTAGACGATTTACTTATATCTAAATGAAAATATTAAATTATTGTATCGTTATCAAAATGACACAAGTGAACAAAAACTGAAAACTGCAGCGCATCAGAAAGTGAATGAAAAGTCTATCACAAAATTCAGTTTTTGCAAACTTAAAACTATTCACGTTAAATAAAAGTGTGTAAAAATACGATGATTTGATTGCCATATGGCGTATGAGGTAACACAAGAATAACCGAATTGAATGATGAAATTTATAAAAACTGTTAAGATATTTCGGTTGGATGATTTTTCCTAAAATAAAAGAATGGTTTGTTACTGACTAGATTAATTTTGAAATTCTGAGTCAAAATTCCTTCAATATCATGGATTAATATAATGATGCATTAATACATCATACTTGTGTTTATATGCGTGTGTAATATATTAATAGGGTATTATACACATATATAGGTCCATATATAAGTATTATACATATACATAAGGATCCGGATTTCAACTAAAAAATTTTGGGGTAACCCTAACCATATATCGTAGGCATACTGCTAAAAGTGACTCAAAAGAAAAATGAGTTGAGGCATTCTTGTTGTTTTAAAATTTCATCCCTGTAACAGAAAAAATTAAGCGTATCAATGTATCTGAAGCATATATTGAATATTGACAATATATTAATATACATGATTTTTCTTGTTACAGAGATGACATTTTAGAACAACAAGAATGCATCAACTCATTTTTCTTTTGAGTTGCTTTTAGCAGTATACCGACGATATAGTTATAATGCATGAAATTGAACAAAGAAACTACATGGGAAACTATCGGGTCTATTCTGGTGCCCCCGGTTGGGTTGGGAGACGTCACTTTTCCCGTTGTTAACGTGCAGAAAAAGTGACGTC
>BGPR01005870.1:0-10506 GCA_013235015.1 Araneus ventricosus
GAATAGCAAATATAATCTTTCAGCATTTCGTATTTATTAATTTCTTAAAAGGTTTTGTTAATAGATTCCATAAAATACTTTATGTAATAAAATAATAAAGTAAAATTGGTTACAAGTTATCAAAGAATATGAAAATATAAACTAAATCTTAATGTCTTAGCTTTCAACAATTGAAGAAAAACACGAGATTAAATATTTGTAGAATGAAAACGATTTAAATTTCTTTCAACGGTTTAAAATCTTCCAGCATATCGGATATATTACTTATATCTTTGAAGTCTTTGTTAATAGATTTCATTAAATTCTTCGGGACGGGATTCCCTTTTTTAAATTAGGATGAAATTGAAAAACTAGAAGAACTCAGTGGAAAATTGGCTGAAGTAAAACTGTTTCCGTAACGTTAGACGGATTAATGTTGCGTGTGATTAGCACAGAACAAAGATTTACACTTCAATTGTCGCTTTGAGGAATAAAAATATTTAAATATTGCAATTTATTTAAATTAATTAATCAATTTTTAAATTAATTGCAATTTATTTAAATTAATTGCAATTTATTTAAATTAATTGCAATTTATTTAAAGTAATTAATTAATCAATTTATTTAATTTAATTTTAAAAAGATTTGATTCTCTTGAAACAATATGGTTGCGTAAACAGATGACTATCGTTTAGAAATTTTCCAAATAGTTGAAATTAATTGCTTCAATATGCCTTGAATGTTCTTTTCTTTTAAATGTTTATTGGGCAACGGAAGAGAAGTAGAACTTTCGGAGTAAAAGGAATGATTCTTGATAACCTTATCGACCACCTCAATCCCACTGGGAGGAAGGGGACACCACGAGTACGTGGATGAGAAGTTGCCGGTTAAATAAGTGGGATCTTGCTCCCCTAATGGTTACATAAATTGTGTGGGGTTGAGTTGTTTCCACTCCGATGACGGGATGTAACGCCTGCGGGAAGGGTTAGACCGAATCCGGTGATGGCCATTAGGATTCCACCAGTGATGGCTCGTGTTAAGTAATCTGGGTGATAATGTAACTTTTATTCCTTCACTGCTCGTGATACATATTTGTACCACTTGTATTTTGTGTCTTTTTTCATTAAATTTGAACAGTTTTATATTTAATGAATATAACTTATAACATTTTTTCTCTTCTAATAGATAACCATTTTAACAAATTAATTAAAAAAAAAATTAAACTCGAAATTTGTTAAGGCTACACAGTACCCTAAAAATGACCAAAAATAACGATTTTTATTGCATTTTTCGATGGCCCATACTGCTGGGAAGTTTCACTCCAAATTTTAGATCTGATATCCAAATAGTTTTAAAGATATTTGAACTTTTCTGAGTTTTGTAAGTCCCAAAATTTGACAGCTGAGGGGGCGTGGTTAGTTTCGTTTTCATTTTGAATCATTTTTCCATTCTTAAAATTAATTAATTTTAAATATTTTGAATAAATCAATTCCTTAGGTGACTCTACACCCAACTAAAGGTTGGCGCTCCATTGGAAATTCAGACTTTTGTTTTTGTCAAATTTGGACACAAAATAAAGCCTTTAAAGATTTATAGACCTGATATTATTTAGAGTTGTTGTGAAGTCCTTTCATTTTCATACTAATGCACAATAGGTTTTGATAGGAAAAGAACAAACTTGTTGTTCTCTTTCAGCTTAAAAGCTAGTAGGAAAAGAAAAAGTTAATCTTCAAGTCTTGTTTTTCATTTATTAATTTTCATCATTCATGAAGAATACGTAAACAGGCGAAACAAGCTTCTTCATTTGCCTGGAAACCGAATGACTTAATTTTTGAAATTATTGAGCAATACATTTTTATTTCCTCGTATATGAAATATCAAAGAGAAAGTATTATAAACGTCAAAAAAAATTTCGACATTGAGATTTTGATGAATCACATTTTAGACCTCACAGAGTCAGAAAAACATTTTTGGAATTATATCTGTCTGTCTGTCTGTCTATGAACACGATAATACAAAAACAAAGGCACCAACCATCTGGGAGGATGAAATTTGGCATGTGATCTTTACTCCAAATATCTAGATCGACATCAAACTGTAGATTTCTATCAAATTTTGTAAGAAATTCTTCTATGGGAAGCCTTTCTGTCTGTGCATAAGTGTCCATGTGATTCGGTTGCAAGCATAGGGTATAGGGTGGCATTTCTTGTGCAAGTGAACACAATAACTCAGAAATGGTACCATGTCGGTGGATGAAATTTGATGAGCAGTCAAGAAACAGAAATTTCAGATATGTATGAAATTTTGAATTAAACCCAACATAAGGTTGAGTGTCTGTCGGTCGGTATATTCATGTATATATCCTTAATCCTCAGCATTATAATAAATGCGAAAGTGTGTTTGTTTGTTACGATTTCACGACCAAACTACCGAACCGATTTGGATGAAAATTGGCAGAGTTGTAGATTGAAACGCAGGAATAGACATAGGATATGTGATTTTATCATAAATTCAATATTTTTGACTACAGACAACAATTAAATAATTAACAAAGGAAGACCCATTGATTCAGCGATTCGCGATGAAGATTACTACTTTATGTTTCAATCAACTGTCACGTGATCCTTAAAGAATGCGTAAAATGTGGAATAACTTATTTTTAAAATCATGGGAGGGATGGCGGTATTAATATCAGGCAATTTTAAACAGATTGAACTTTTTATAACTAGGGGAAACCGGTGGATGAATTAAATGCATGTTTAAAGAAGTCTCCGTTATGGGAGCATGTCAAAAAAATTAAACTCGCTACGAATATGAGAGTTCAACTGTTCAACGACACTGAATAGAACTAATCTTTTGAAAATTGTTGAAGGTCGGTTTAAAAGAGAATCAAACAGTGTATTAAATTGAATGTGGAATTTTTGAAAATTGTTCACAGCACAGAAGAACTGATAACAAGGTTTATCTTGCAGTACAAACTAAAATGAGGAATAGAGATTGGTTGTTGAATAGGTAAATTTGGCACTAATTAATGAAAGTTTAGGTCAGATAATTGAAAAAACGCCACAAATGTAGAATGGTATTACAGAATATCTATCTGTAGATACGGTAATGGGCAATAACAAGTAACATCATATCCTATAGAGTTCTTCAACTCCTTAGAATTGTCAGAGGTGCCTTCCAACAAGCTGAGATTAAAAGTCGGTGTGCCAGTACTATTGATACGTAACCTCGATATACCGAGACTGCGCATTGGCACGCAGCTACAAATTACACACCTAGGTCCAAACGTCATGCGAGCTACTGTTATGATTGCCATAGCGAGAGGAGAGAGTGTTTTAATTCCACGCATTCCGATAATACCGAAGGATTTACGTTCCAAGTTTAAAAGGTAACAATTCCCTTTAAAATTATCATTTGCCAGGATCAGGACCAGACACTCAAATGGGCAGGCATACATTTGGAAAAACCTTATTTTTCCAATTGCCAACTATATATATATGTAGGCTTGCCAGACGTCCCGGTTTTTAGACAAAATCCCGGTGTCCCGGCCGGTTTACTTCACGTCCCGGTAAAAATTAAATTTGATTATAGATGGCCAAAAAGTCTAAAAATAATTAACTGTGAAGGAATATTTAGGATAATTACTTTATCATTTATTTCACTGTACTGTATGAAAAGTGAAAACTATAGAAGGTTTGCTAATAAATAATATTGTCATCGTATCGTCTTGTCTCGCCAATCGTGACCATGCCTTCTGCTTACCTGGGACATCAGCACCAGTTGAGAGAGTATTTTCTTTGATGAACAACGCATGAACTGATGATAGGGGTTTGATGAAGGAATCTACAGTTAAAGGCTTGATGACATGTAAAATTAATATCGGAATAGCTTGTGAAGATTTTTACAACAAGATTAAAAACAAAAAAGACTTTCTAAAAAAAAGTCCCAAAAAGACTTTCTAAAAAAAGTCCCAGCCAATGAAAAGTACACGTAAATATTGTTCAAATTTTTATTCCTCATTCAAAGTGTTTCTTCTTACTTAAGTAACTTATAAATATTAACATATAAGAAATAAAATGTTTAAATTTTTATGCTTGTGTCATTTATTATTACCCCTGGTTTAGGTTCCTAATCAGTAACCATTTATTCATATCATTGAGAATAAACTACCCTCTAAAACACTCTAAAAACCCGCCAAGGGTGTGTACCCTTGAATACCCGCGACGCTGGGGAACATTCCGGTGTCCCGGTTGAACATTTCAGAAATCTGGCAAGCCTATATATATGGCGTGTTCACGTGTGTCCAGCCCACAAAACCTCTATATCCGTGCAAAAGACGTAAAGCAAAAAACATAGCATTGAAAACAGTGCTAGCATAGATAAACAAATTACCTAACTATTACAGCAGACACATGTACAGTACACTCCTGCTAGTCGTCCAATTATGTGTTATCAACTGTCAAAACTTTTAATTTCCCCTTTCAACATGCAACTAAACTTTTACATTCGTAGATTTAAAAAAAATTAACAATTCAAATTCTTCGAGCACAAAATCGCGGGTAACAGCTAGTGAACGAAATAATTCCAAAACGGAAGAAGTTAGATGTATGGAATTTTGTATGCGGTCTTGGCCCAAACATTTTACTGTTCAGCAACGGATTCCGCAACTACCACTTTTAGTCGATTTTACACCGGAAAGGGATGTCAGGCAATGAGTCATATGAGCGCATTTCCGGAGTTCTTTATTAGATCACGCTCAGTAAAATGCAAACATCACATTGTCATTCTTCACCTTCTCCCTATTTTAATGAAAATAATTCCGCCAGCGCATGCGCAAAAGCACGGAGGGTTTCCGAATCCGTTGCTAAACAATGGATCTGTATCAAATTTAAGATTTAATATATCAAAGAGAAAAAGTCCAAAATACATACAGAATTTGCTTCACTATACTGCGAAGCTAAACACAAAACTTACCGTACTGTATAAGTAAATGAGCAAGTTGAACTTCCGTTGGCTATATTATAAAATACCATTTAAACCGGAAGTGTTAAATTATAAGTTACAAATTTATAATTTAATTATTATTTAAATCAGAAGTGTTCAATTATAAATTACAAGAAGTTTTATGAAAAACTTCCTACTTGTCCTCCACCTAAAAAAACCTACTCAAGAACTTCAAAGGAAAAAAAAACACTTGACGTCAAGTAAAAACAAACAAGATTTATTAACCCCTCTTTAAAATTGAAGACTCCTTGCTGAAAACTAATATTTATCAGAAAATTTACTTTACAAATTTCTTCTTCCAGTTTAGACTGATTTGAATATCAATTATTTTTTGATTCCACCTTAAAACCTGCAGAACCTTAACCAATTAAATTTCAAACCCCGGTAAGGAGAAAGATTAACATATTATTACTTCTCCACAGACTTTTCTGAATCTTTGGACTAGGGAGCGCTTTAATTTCAGTTCATGAATATTTCATATTTTAAGAGAACTTGCTTTCTTGATTGCAAAAAGTTTTAATTGGATTTCTGCAACTCTTGCGGTGTACGATTTATCACGAAGCAATGGAAAAGGCAGAGGCAGAAATTCAATCCACTTAAATTAGAAAAGTTTGTTCCGAAGCCTTGTTACCATCGAGTAAAAATTTATTAACAATTTATTTGGCGCCAGTAGTGGCTGTTTTGGCGCTCAATCCTATTTTCAGTGGTGATCAATCTTTAATTTGTTGTTAAAAAAAGCCTCTCGCTCAATCATTTCCTATAAAAAAAAATCCAACTCACTGACAAGATAACGAAGCGCTGCTGGATAATAATAAATGTTAGAAGTTTTTTTTATTTATTAAAATATTATTATTAGAGAGAAAAGCATTTTTTCTAACGGGCAACGTAATACCGTTAGATAATTAAATTTAGGTAAACAGTAACGATCCAATTTGAAAGGTAAGGGTTTTTGTTTAGTTATTCTTTTTTACTTTCGAGCATTTTTGTGATTCAAAAGTCGTTTTTTTATGCTTTTTGTTGAAAAAGTGTGCTTACACAATTTCCGTGATTTTCAATACCATCTGGTACTGTACGGAATTGTTGGAGCATTAATTTTTTTGTAATAACAATGATGGATTGTGTTTTATGGTATATAATTTTATTTTTCGCCATTAAGCAATTCAAAAGCATTAACTTTTTTTCGACCAAAAATGTTTCTAAAAGGCCATCGTAACTTTTAACTTAAACTATTTAATAAAGATTTACAGAAAGTGTACAATTTTTCTTGTGATTCTGTTTTAGTGTATGGCATTAGAAGAGTCATTACCTTGATTTATTGCATTGGTTTGCTTTTCCCAGTAAAATTTAATTAAATCGAATAATGCTACGTATTTTTCATGTTCCTTTAGTTTCACTTTTACAAATAGCATCTTAATGTCAGTTTTAAATTTAAAAATAAAAAGAAAACATAGAAGAGACAGAAATTTTGAATAATCAAAAGATTAAGACCTGCCTGGTCTCCTAATTGGTTCTGCATAGATTGAATTGAAACTTGAACTTGCTATGGAAATGCTCAGTTGAAAAAGAAATCTCATTTGATTCCTATATTAGATGCAATTTAAAAAAGAAATGCTGCTTTAAATGTTTAAATTAAGAGATGTTTAAATTGTTAATCATACTACTGTGATGCAAACTGAAACGTTAAATCGATGTTGACCAATCGACTTCCTCATATACATCTGAAATATGGTAGTTTTATGTTTAACTTCATCGTATAGTTAGGAGAATCGATTATAGACTTTGGAACAATTCCTCTGTTTTCCAACCAACTTCTCTAAAATTTGATACAGATCTACAATTTAGTGTTGAGCAAAATTTGATTTTCCTATTTCTTTGAGTTTGGGAATTTTCGTATTCACATACACACGGACAGACAAACGATTAACCCTTTTCGGACAGGTATGGCGTGTAGAGTGCGCCAGTGGGTATTTACCATAAGCTGAATAAAAACTATCAAAGGTGGAGAGCTCGCCACCCCTTTAACCTCGTATTTATATTCCTCCTACTTTCTCCGATAGTTTCCATGGACAAAGAATCAATCAGTTCGGTCTGATCGCGCTTGAAAGCATGTAAAACGCTCTCTATAAACCAACTTGGCTATCAAGAAACGGTGGGAAATCATCCCTACAAAGCAATATTCGGCTGTTTTGGAAGAATTAAGCAGGAAAATACCAGCTGAGGACGAATCTGATGCATTACATCTCGATGGAGAAGTGACTGGGTACAGTGGCAAAGAAACTGATTTTGAGACTGACATAGAGGACAATCCAATTCACGAAGAATATAGCGACTGAAACTCGAACACAAATGTGTATCATCCATCCATTCGATCTCTAATCTTATTATAACATAAAAAATAAAAATATGTATAATAAAATAAGCATAGATTTGGAGAAAAACGAGATGTTGCATAAAGTGCTCCAACCTGATCTGAGTGTTCTAAAAAGTTACCTGTTCGCAAAAAGTTAAATAGTTTACTGTTAGATGGATTTGATCGAAAATTGAACGCTGATTTACAATTCTAATGCAAAGATCACATACCAAAAGTTATCACTCTAGCTTGTCGCATTTTTCCGTTGTCACATCCACCCGAACGAACAGCAGACAATTGGCCGGACGATGGATTTGGTCCAAAGTTTTACGCAAATCTACAGTTTTGATGGTAAAACCAAAGTCCATCGATATACCCCGATTCGTTTTTGAGTTATTGTGTTGTTGACAGACAGACCGTCAAAGAGACGTAGTTCCAAAAATGTTTCTTTCGGATTTAGAGAGGCCTAAAATGGAGGCTGATTAAAATCTAGTGGACGGATGTTTTGACGACTACGTTACTTCCTCTTTCTATACCTCATATACTAAGGTCGCCGTGGCCTAGCGGTAAGGTCTCGGCTTCGGTTCCAGGTTCGAAACCCGATTCCACTGAAGATCCGCCGTGTATGGGGCCTGTTGTGCATTAAATCATAGGTAGTGGACAAATGTCCTCCCGTTGGTGTGGCGTGGAAGCGTGGAGAGGGGGCGCCATCCTCGTCATTACGAGGCCCGTCCCAAAATAGCCCTCGTGTTGCTTCAAAACGGGACGTTAAAATAACTAAACTAAACCTAACCTCATCTCTCCTAGATTTTCTCATTTATGAGTTATCCGGCAAGGCCTGGAACGTAGGGAAGGCGGTTATTGCGAAAATAACCGGTTTTTGGTTATTCAGGTTGTTTTCATCTCCGGTTTAACTTGGCGTTTATAACCGCTCAGAATTATTTTTTGCTTAAAAGAGTTCAAATCTTTAAAATTTGTAACAGAGTTCTCTGATGATTAATTTGAAAAGGTTTAAAAATTTCATTACATTGCAAATCAGACAAATAGAACTACATATATGCTTTTAGTTTCTCTAAAATCATTATTTTTTAAAAAAAATTATAGTCTTTTTTTGCTTAATATTTGGTTTTATTGTTCATTGAGCTAATAACGTATTTCGCTTTTCCAGTTACTTTAAGGTCTTAAATAGTCTTTTGAATCGTGAAAATACTTCCAAAATTCTGAAAAATATAATTAATCTATTCATTGTGCAGCGAAAGTCTTTTTTCGTGCGTAATGTTTTACCAGTTTAGTCTCGAGGTTTGTGATAAAATATTTATCGCGAATACACTACTTTATTCGCACCTCTTTAGTTTTAGAAAATTATTTATGTGTGTCTCTTTTCTCAAGAACAATGTTTACCTATTTCTAATTAGAAAGATAATTTTTTTTATTTTTCTAGCTAATTAAGATTTAAGTTAACATAGTTAACGATGTGCAGAGCTTAAAGAAAATGTAAACTCTCCTCCAAGTATTTAAATGCTAGTCTACTGGAAATCTTAAAGCAGAAAGAACACTAAAAAATTAAAATATTCTTCATCGAAAGATGTAGAAAAATAAATAAATAAATTTTGAAAGGTCAGAAGAAATGAATTTTTTTCTATACTGGAAACATAAGGCGATATAATGATTCTGTTTAATTCAAAAATTACCTCTGTGCATTGAGCCATTATAATAAAAAAAATACACTATCTATGACAAAATACGATGAATAAGAAAAGTTATGATACTGAGAAACCACGTGCCGACCTCATACGAGGTTAAATTATTTAAAATTTCACATAAAACATTTGGAATCGGTGCCGTTACTTATTTTTCATGGCCATGTAAGGTTTTTTCCTTTTGGACTTTTAACTGATATTTCATAGCTTATAAAGGTTACTGCATTAGGGAAGGCGGTTCATGCGAAAATAACCGGTTTTTGGTTATTCAGTTTTTTTTTTATCTCCGGTTTAACCTGGAGTTTATAACCGCTCAAAATAACTGGTTTTTGAAATAACCGGTTTTCGAAGTTTTTTAATAAAAAAACAGACTCTGTTTGAAGACAAAATATTTATTAGTATTGTTTTTGGTTGAAATTAATCCATTGGTCACTATTTATCTGTTCATTCACATATTCTCTTTCAGTAATCCGCCAACCAACAGACGCCTCGAGGAAGCCGTTGTCGTTGATTGTTTTAAAATGATGAAATTCAAAGCTTCATAACTTGGTAAATTTTAGTCTAATCGAACCTATTTTCCGATCCAGAACCTATTTTTTCACCCAGTTATTGGATTTAAAAAAAATGCAACCGAAATAATAGGTTGACCGAAACAAAAAGTCGGTTTCCGGTTAAAGCCGGTAGGTTTTTCCCATCCTACTGGAATGCTACGAGTATTCAGATATATATTGCCCTCCGAAAGAAACCGCGCCAAAACGAAAGACGTCTCTGGGAGGTCAAAACCGTACTTTTACGACTACAATACTTTCTCTTTGTATTATCTTTATATATAAAAGACAAATACCATGACTCGCTCACTGACTCACTGACTCATCACCAAACCACTCGTACTAGAAACTTGAAATTTGGCAGTCGGTTGCTTCTTGGGTAGTACGTGCTCTCTAAGAAAGGATTTTTCGAAATTTTAATTAGAATTTAAATTATTTAAAATTACCTTAAATTTTAACGTTTTCCCGGAATTACTTCGGATCCTATTACTGGAAAAACACCATTTTTACATGATCCTAAAGATAAAAAAATTAGCTTTTCAATGACACCTATCTTATTTCCATGCAATATTTTGTTCAATTCGAATTAATGTTTCAAAATGTTTTAAAACATGAATTGTAACAATGTTTTTATTGTTGTAAATAAAATTCAAACGACCTCATTAATTCAGCAAATCTTTTATTCACGCGCTTTTCGCAATTGTTACGGTTCTGATAGTATAAATCGCTTTCTTGGGAAATTAACTCCAAAGCAGAATTTTCACTTTAGTATTCAATGCATTGCTGAAATATTTTATCGCACCTGCTTCAAAGTAATATTTTTATAAAGCGTGGCAGCAGATATTTGATTTCAGGTTTGTTTGTTTTAGGTAGATTCCTTATAGGAACTCTACCTATTGCAATGGTTCTCATGACACGACTT
>BGPR01005870.1:10906-24031 GCA_013235015.1 Araneus ventricosus
TAGTGAAAATATCGGACGAGTTCGTAGATGGGCTATCCTGCTCAAAGGGGGTGGAAATGGTGGGGGTGGAAATTTTCATTTTCCCATAACTCCTTTACTATTGAAGATAGAAAGAAAATTCAAATTAGACGAATCATTTCCTTATCATAACAAACAACTTTTGTATTGACACTTTTTCGATAGCTACAAATGCTTAGAAGTTATGAGCTGAAAAGTGATTTTCCCTCCCTTCCCCTCCTCTCCCCCTAACTTAAAGTACCTTTTAACCTAGGCATGTTATCCATTGTTGGAAAGCTCTCGTCATTTGCAGTCTCTTCCCCCCTGCTTTCATTCTTACATCTCCAATCCTTATGAGAATACAGGACGAAATGTTTTTTTCCTTATTATTAGTAGAGGCATGTATAACGCTTTTGCCGTCTTATCTTATAAACACGATTACTAGAGTAATTTTGATTAGATTTTAACAGGCGAGGGATATGTTGTAAAGAGGGTGAAAATCTCGACAGAGTTCGCAGGTGGGTTAACCAGTTGAAATGGTGGGGGACTGAAAATTTCATTTTCCCACAATTCCCTTACGATTGAAGATAGAAAGAAAATTCAAATTAGGGGAATTATTGCCTTATCACAACAAACAACTTTTGTATTGAACCTTTTTTGATAGCCACAATTGCTTAGAAGTTATGAGCTAAAAAGCCATTTTCAATCCCCTCTCCCAACTTATCATTTCCCCATAGCTCTGTTACGTCTAAAGAAAGAACAAAATTTCAATTAGCCAAAATATCACCTTATCATAACGAACAACTTTTTTACTAAAAGTTTTTTGTCTGCTAGAATTGCTTATAAGTTATGAGCTGAAAAGCGATATTCAATACCCCCCCCACCCATTTATCATTTCCCCATAGCTCCGTTACGATTGAAGATAGAAAGAAAATTTCAATTAGGGGAATTATCACCTTATCATAACAAACTACTTTTAAACTGAAAGTTTTTTGACAGCAAGAATTACATAGAAGTTATGAGTTCCTATCAGCCATATTCACTTTCACTTTTTATAAGGTAAACAAGTTGATATACCTGGCTTTGCTCCGGATTAAAATGTTTCCATGTTTAATATTTTTAATGTAAATATTACTATTGTATAAATATTATAACACACAAATTCCTTTTCTGATCTGGAACGTTTTTAATTAAAATGAGAATATCAATTGAATCAGGCGATTTTTAAAAACAGCCATTTTCGTCATACATTATTATTTACTATATAGGTACTTCAAATTTTGTTAACAATTACTAAAGTAAAAGAAAGGTTTTAATGAATATTTTGAAACAAATTAACTAGTTAATTATTCATTAATTTAAAGCATGAAAATAAATCAATATTTGGTCCCGATATAAATTGTTAATCGTGTACTTTTAAAATTTTCTTTTAGCATTCTTCCTTCTGGAAACAGTTCTTCGTATTATTCTTGTTCGTCAACAAGCATATTGTTAAGAATTCAGTTTAAAATTAATTTTGAAAAACTATTAAAATGAGAAAAACAAATTTAAGGAAATGAAAGATATCGCGGAAAAACGTCTTGTTTAATTTTTAATGAAGTGAAATTTTAAGCAACTTTTAGGCTTTGAAAAGTTGAAGGTGACCTTTCTCTTTTCTTAAATAAAAAGTGTGCAAAGTTTGGTTGAAATCAGTCCAGTGGTTTAGGAGGAGATGTGGAACATACATACAAAGCCACAATGATTTTTATTTAAATTAAGATAATTATAAGATTAAGATTGCTGGCAAATAGTATGAGCCATAAAAAAAAGCTTTTACTGCAAAAATTTTCGCAATTAATTATTTAATTTGAATTAAGAAAATAGTTAATTTTAATTAATCAAACAGTTAATTTTAATAGTTAATATGATAATTAGTTAATTTGTCAGATTACTTTAATTTGATATTTAACTAAACATTGCGGGACCATGATTTGTTTAATAAAAATTCAATATAAAATAGCCAAAAACGATAGATATTTAAATAAGAGTTCCCTTTATCCTTTTTGATATTGAAATATATCTCCTTAACTTTAAAATTGTTTTGGGATTTTCTGCCTGAGTAAATGTTTACCTAACCGTCGATGGAGATTTAAATTTACTGTTCAAACTGGCTGCATTCATATCCTATGCTTTAAACACACGTATTAAATTTGCCACTCACAATGTTTAATAATTTTTATTCTCTTATGTGTTAAAAATTTAGTGACTATTATCTCTGTAACCAGGGAGTTCTCTAAATGAGCCCATTTTAGTAGTGTTTAGATGTTTCATGTCATGTGATTTTACCATATGACAAAGTAAAGTTCGCACAATTATATTGTAACCTAGATTAAATAAATTAATTTTTAAATCTAGTGTCTTTCTTCATTCATGTCAAGAGTCAATTTCTTGCTACTGTTTCAGACAGGCTGGCTTAATGTTATCTAGAAGATATTTGCACTGCTGAGATGTTTATTTCTTTATGACTCCTACCTGTTGAATGATTATGTGTTCAGATATATAAAAAAATTGACCAATATACTGACCGATAAATCCAGCATAACCTTTTGGAATGAAAAATGGAATGATAAAACCTTGATATAGTGAAAAATTAAATGTCATGAAAACAGAATCACAGTGTAAAATATTGCAATGTGTAGAAACAATAAAGTCATTGGCTATATCTGTATTGAATTTATATGTAACGTTTCATTACTTTTGTGACATTAACGTAAAGGAATCTACTTTTGCTTTCAAGCTTGCCGAAAAGGGATTTTTTTATTGTGTGTGAGGTAGACTGAAATGTTCTTCGTCTTTTCTTCAAGCATTTAATCTCATGCTTTCCTGCCATTTTAAAATTATGAGGCACGCAAACGCTTTCAAATTTTTGTATATTACATTATAGGTAATTTTTTATTAAAATTTTGGTTAGGCTTAAGAGTACAGTACTACCGCCAAACTTGAATTTCCTCAAGTGATAACTCATCAAATTTGATATTAGAAACTAGAAATTACAGCCTGAAACTAGGAATTACAAAAAAAGCAGTTGTGTTCTGGAAAACTAACTAATCTTTAAATTTTATTGTCTATCTCCCATACTCCCGGGTCTTTTAGATATCTATGAATTTTTTGCCGCCTCACTTTTTGTACCCACTGGTTCACACGGGCGTCCAGCATGTTCGGCTTTCGTGACCATATTCAGCGTTAATCATTCTACCGATGAGTGATAAATGAATTCAGTGAAAGTTATTTAAAACTCAGTTTGTACCTTTCGCTATCTATGATACATCATATAGAATTGTATCGCTGGCATTTGAAAATTTACGGCTTTAAATATTTTACTATTTGTCAAATACAATAAAATATTCAGTTTTTTGTTCATCTTTGCTGAGTTATCGCGGCTGAAACTACGACGGGTAATGCTATAATTAATATAAAATACAAAAATAAAAACTAATTTAAACGGGCGAACCAGCTGGTTGCCGTAGTCGACTAGTCTATCTATATATATATAAAAGAAAAAGTAACTCAAATGACTAATCACCGAATCTCCCAAACCATTGGGTCTACAAAATTGAAATTTGGCAGGTAGTTGCCTCTTGGGGATTAGGTGCTCACTAAGAAAGGAGTTTTCAAAATTTTAATTAGAATTTTAATTAATTAAAAAACACCTTAAATTCTAATGTTTTTCCGCAATAACTTCGGAGCATATTATCGCACAAAGAACATTTTTACATCATTTTAAAATTCAAAAATTTAGCTTTTTGATTATACCAATTTCATTTCCGTGTGACATTACATTTAATTTTAATTAATTTTTGAAAATGTTTTCAAACACAATTCCTAACAATGTTTTTATTGTTATCGCCTGCAGCTTTTTTTGGAGCATGCGCGGAAGAGCTCCTTCACCGATTAAAAAAAAAGAAAAAAAAGCATTATTAACTGAGAACTGATGACGGTGAGTTGCGTTTTGAAAATTATTCCTGTCAATATTTTGTGATGTAATTTGAGAAATCTTTTGTAAATTATATATAAATAGGTGTGCTGTCTTTGTATATACAGTCGGGCCTCTATTTAACGAAGTCGCTAAATCCCCAAAAAAAGTTCGTTATATGGAAAATTCCTTAAATAGAGATTCACCTATTAAAATATTTTAAACTACACAAAACAGATTTTAAATTCATAAACACTAAATATTATTTAAAAAAGTAATACAATAATAATCACACCTTTATTTTGTAAATTAATATCTGTTTGTTTTGTATATCTTACCCATCAAAAAGAAATCTGCAAGGAAAACAAGAATAAAACAAAACATTGTCCGGGAATACACTGTATTTTCAATTAAAAAAATAATTTTATATTAAAATTAATGAATTTTAGCATTTCATCATACGAGGGTTGTTAATTTCTGCATCATGATCATTTCCATCTTCATCATCTTCGTCTTCATCGCAATTCATTGCAGTATTGTTTTTATTTTTCAAACTGTCCACTTCTAAACTGTCTCATCCACATCTTCATAGACACATGCTTTTAAACGTTTTGAACAAGAATTCGATGGATCATAATTTTGTATCTTATCACGATTTTTTATTGTGGTTGATAAGCTGTTTGGAGGAATACCAAATTTTAAAGCAATATCCTTTTTTCTCACGCCCTTATCCACCTCATGAAGAATTAATTTTTTTTTATTTGATGCTCAAGCACTTTCGCTTTGACATTTTCCAGCTTCAAGGTCATTGATCACCATAAAATGTGTTAAAAGAAAGAATAAGTTTGAAATGTTTTGAGAAATAAGGAAAACCAGAGGGAGTGGTCTCCCCAAAACTTTCTCGTATACTTTCTAAGTGGAGATTCGTCAAAATCTCGATTTTTTTTACGATTACAATACTTTCTCTTTGTATACTTCGTATACGAGAAAGTAAAACAAAAAAACAAACAAACCTGAAATCAAATATCTGTTGCCACGTTTCAAAAAAATATTACTTTGAAGCAGGCGCGATAAAATAGGCAATGCAATGAATACTAAAGCGAAAATTCTGCTTTGGAATTGAATTCCCAAGAAAACAATTTATACTACCACAACCGTAACAATTGCAAAAGCGCGTGAATAAAAGATTTGCTGAAATAATGAGATCGGTTTGATTTACAACAATAAAAAAATTGTTAACAATTGATGCTTGAAAACATTATTTATTGTTGTAAATAAAATTTACAACAATAACAGATTGCTACCAATACGCATGCGCATGAGAATCGGATTAAAAGAAAATGAATATGCAATTTGAACGCCTCTTTTTGACGGATTTGGCCCAAACCTTTATACGGACCTACATTCATAACGATAAAACTGTGTACCAAATTTTATCCATTTAGCTATTCAAGTTTTTGAGTTATAGTGCTCACATGGCCGCGGACATACAAATAGACAGACTTCCCGTGGACGGATTTTGTCCAAAATGTGATAGAAACCTACAAATTATGTTCAAAGACCACATACCAAATTTCATCCCCGTAGCTCTAATAGTTTTCGAGTTATCGTGTTCAGACACAGACAGACATACAGGCATAATTCCAAAATTGTGTTTTTCGGACTCAGGGAGGTCTAAAACGTGGAGATCCGTCAAAATCTCTAGTTCGAATTTTTTGACGATTACAATACTTTCTCTTTGTATACTTCGTATACGAGAAAGTAAAAATATTGGATCATAAGAAAAAGTTCGTTAAATAGAGAATGCACTTAATGCACTTCGCTATTTGGAAGTTATTTTACGAAGAAATTTGCAAAATGTTCTTGGTTCTAAGGAAAAGTTCGCAAGATAGAGAAATTCGTAAAATAGAGGTTCGTAAAATAGAGGTTCGACTGTATTTGTTTTATCAAGAAAATATATGAAAAGAAGTGAAATTACTTTTATCCCGAGCAACAAGGTACGAATAATGTGTTACTACGCAGAGGGAGTCGCTGACATCAGCTAGTACATCGCATACCAGAAAGTAAAAATGAATAAACGCGAAACTCTCACATCTAACTCAATCAATTAAATTTGCATTACGTTGCTCCTGATGATCTATAACTATTGCACATTCAAATCCTCATGCAGCAATGAGTATGAGGGTTTAGGTAATAACGCATAAAGGTCCATATTAAAATAAATCATTCCTTTCAGATGAAAATAATAAGGAGAGATGAGCTTCGATGCGAACGGATTACCTAAGAATGAAAATATCGCCTTTTGTTGGAAAGTAAGGACGGAGCAGATGCATGAGCAAATCTTGCAAATTAGTTAATTTGTTTATGGAGAGCAGCCAATTACCATTCTATTATTAGCAAAACTATACAGGGAAGTTTCTCTCTGTAATCGCATTTCGTGTTTCCTTTCGGATGGTTAATAATAAAAAATGTTTGATTTGTTCTGTGAATCCTTGTTTGCGAATTAGCAGTTTTATTATCGTGATTATTCGGAGAAACCAGTTGCCTAGCAACGGACTGTAGATTATTACATCAAATATCACCCAGCGGTAATAATAGTTAATATTAGTTATTCGAGTGAATGAAGGGAAGGATGTGCCTGTAAGTGGATGGATTAATAAATAGAAAACGAAGACTTAAGAGTGATTTCAAATTTCATTTCCTCGAAGTTTTGCATATGTTTGTTGATATTAATTTGTACTTATTCGAAACAACATTTTATTTTTGAATTTAAAATGCTATTTTAGGTACTTTTCCCTTTGATTGATTTTTTCTGCAAAATACATAGTTAGTTTAGATAGTTAAGCGTAAATGATTTTTTCCTTTAAAATAATCTAGTGTTAATGTTTTTAAATAACAGTAGAAGAACCGGCATTGAGAAAGGGAACTCGTGCCTATTTATAACATCATTCATTAGTTTACATGATAGTTAAAAACACTTTATTTGTTATTATTTTAATATATTTAATATTTAAGCAAATAAATAACACACATAATTTTCATATAATTTTATTATCTTTTTTATTACATTTTTTTTCGTATTCCAAAAGATAAACTAGCTGCAATATTGTCTGCAGATTTCAATTCATGAGTTCATTTTCCACAAATGTATTTTTTACAATGACCTCAGATAATAATAGTGCTATTTTTGTCGCAATGACCAGTTTTTCATATGTTACCAGAATTTATAAAAGCCGGAAGCATTCTATAGAATACCTGAGCATTTTATAGAATGCCGAAAACTTGCCGGCAATGCATGGAGCGATTAACATATCACACATTTCCTAGGCATTCTATAGAATGCCAAATGAAAAACGGCAAAGTATCAAATACATTGTCGATTCAATTTTAAAAGAAATAAAATTAGGGAAAATAAGATTATTTCCTCCCTTGATTTAACAAATAAGTTCACATTTTATATTGTTTCCTTTAATAAGAAAGGCATAAACGCTGATATGTATAGCTTTCCTTTTTCTTTACGTATTTTGAATAGCAGATTTTTTTAGTGGCACTCTTTTATTATTTTTTCAAAATATCGTTTGTATTTTTCAGGAATACAGATCTTTTAAATAATAGCCTTATTATGACTTTTTTTCATTCTTTGCCTAAATAGCATTTGTCATTCTATAAATGCCTAGGTATTATATACAATACCTAGGGAAGCATATAATAATTCATAATTTGATAATAATTCATGAGTGATAATAATTCATATTTCATAATTTGCCTGAAAACGACTGGCATTCTGTAACATGCGTACCGTAAAACTGGGTTACTTTGCACTCGCGGAGGAAACTTTGCACCAGTGCAAAATTTGTGTAAAAAGTGAAATAGAGATCAACCGATTAAGGCTACGGGGTTGAGATTTTTTTCTATCTTCTTCGGAACACTGACTAGTGTATTTCATTCCTGAAACGTATATAACTATCATTGAGGAGGTTCCATAATTAAAAGAAAATGAGCCGATTTTTCAGCGAAAATTTTAGTGCTTAAAACTCTGTCTCTGGTGAGGAAAGCATGACATTTCTGAAAGATAGTGCTTTTAAATGTGAAAGATAATAAGCCTAGCTTTCATTTTGTTGGTTTGAATGCCAATCATATTTGTTAGTTAAGTTGTAATTAATTTTTTTCTCACCTGGGATAACTTTGCCCCGAAAAGAAGGTATTCTTTACAACATGGAAATTTGTGATAAATAGCAACCCCTGTGGTTTTTAAATTTTTTTTGTATTAAATAATAATAAGAAAAATAATGTTTTCTTAAGCTTCAGATATGCCAAGGGTGTATAGAAGGAAGTTAAGGATTTGTAAGTATTCGGAGTTCTCTCCAGATACCTTAGAAGCTTGTTTTAACGCGATTTCACAAGTTTTGGTTATTTTTAAAGAGGCAGAAACTTTTTTTAGTACTCCAAGTGAATACTTTCTTACAAACAAAGCTAATTCATATAACTAAACATGGCGATCTACTGGTTTTCTCCTAAGAAAGACGCAACGCGTAGTCTGATTCAGTGTCTTCGGTTTTCCTGTCAATAATATAGATCCTAAAATGATAATAAACGTTTATCTTACTAAGAACGTGCTGTAATAGATAAATATATTAATAACACACCCTGCAATAATTAGATGAAAGGATTTCTAAAACGCCATCATGATTGATCGAATTGCATGACATAAAATTGTTAATTACAATCAGTCATTAATGAAATTAATTTTTCTTGTATATTTCCACCTAGGTTTTCAATAAGTATATCTAGAATTGCATCCACAGAATTTGTTTCTGTAATATACAGAAAAAATTAACCAGTGCAAAGAATCCCCACCTATGAGGTAACTTTGCACCAAAATTTCGAAAAATCATAATTAATTATTAAATCACTGTCTGATCCAAATTTTGCTGCAAAACGTTTCTCTAATAATCCCTCAATGAGGAAAAAATTAGAAAAGCCATTATTTTAAAGAAATACATGTAAATAATATCGAAATTCTGTTGGAAGTCATGAGAAAATCGGTGCAAAGTGCCCCGTTCTATGGTAGGCATTCTACAGAATTCCGGCGTTCTCCATACATTACATATTGGACACACATATTGGAAGATGTGGGGATGAACATAATTTATATAGACATAATTATATTATGTTGCAATATAAATCCGCCATATTTCCTGATTTTGGTGCTCATAAGTAGAACTTTAAAATTATTGTAGTCAATAGCAAAAAAACTATCGCAAGCAATCAAGCCTTTATTTCAGAAAAAGTTTATATAAATTCCAACCAAAGTACCTTAATTGCTTTAATAAATTTCATCATGAACTCTGTAATCTGTCGAAATCACTGTGTCGGTTGTTTTAGTTTAAAGAAATGATTTTATTTTTCCCGATTCGGTTTCGCACAAAATATTTTCCAGGGGAAGAAAAATAACTAAGAAACTTTTATTAAGTCGATGTTTTAATTAATTTGAAAGTACTATTGTTGATGTCTGTGGGCCGATGTTCGCGTTCCCGATGGAGTTGAGTTTGAATCCACCACCCGCGATAAACAATCGCCAAATCAATTCGATTACCCTTTCGGTTAAGAGAATTGGGACATTTTATGCCGTCAAAATGTTTGGCATGCTGGGAAGCTTGGAGAGGGGGTGCCCGCTCATGCGTCGTCATCCTCATCTGATCGCTGTTCAAAATTACGAGGTTCGTCCCAAAATAACCCTCGTGTTGCTTCGAAGCGGGGCGTTAGCATAACTAAACTAAAAGCCGTCAAAATGTTATTCAATTTTTGCCTCTTAAAATAGGGTGCATTTCACCAATTCTTGAAACGTATAATATGCATTGGTTTGAAATGCCGCCAAATATTTAGCTTTTAGTTTAGTTTAGTTATATTTCCGTCCTGTTTAGAAGCATGATGAGGGCTACTTTGCGACTGATCGCGTAATTTTGAACCGTAGGACACCTGAACTGGCATACCCTTCTCCAAACTCCACACCACACAAGCGAGAGTACATTTGACTCTCGACAAATTTAATTCGCATCAGGTTGGCATACAAGGCGGATTTTCATTGCATCAGTTGAAACAATTACATTTGTATGCAGTTTTTTACTCTATATGAATAGAGTGAACTACAGTATATAAATGATACTGCTTCCTTCTGAGCACAGAGAACTTTTGATATGTATTATTACTATCATAAGTTATCTGTACTCAGATTGTGATATTAACCCTCTGATTGCTTATCCCGCGATTTCCGCGGGTTTCAAATAAGTCAATTTTCTGTTGCATCCCGCGATTTTCGTATGTTATTGTGTTTACTTAGAACTATTACAGCTTTAAATTGTATTACACTAATAAAGCCTCGCACATACAAGTAAATCAAATACGCTTTGTTCAACCGTATTTGAACACGTCTACGAACGTTGCATCTAATTAGCGATTTAAAAAAATTCGGCAGTCAGAGGGTTAAAAATAATATATGATTATTATTATCGTATATAATATTAGTATACGATTAATATCATATATTATTATGATTATTATTGTCATGATAATATATGATTATTATTATCTCTACTGATAATATAGGAGAATGTGTGTGTCTGTATTTCTGTGTGTGTGTTGGCGCTCTACTGGGCAGACCGCTGAACCTAGAGCTACGAATTTTGGTACAAGCATACTTTAGAAAGTGGGAATGTGCACCTCGGAGCCCTTTTTTGAAATTTTAATTAATTGAAAATTAAGCAAAATTTTGACGTTTTTCCTTAATAACGTCCGAAAATATTATAGTACAAAAACCATTTTTACGCCATCTGAAAGTGCAAAAAATTACCTTTTTAATGATACCAATAAAGTTGTCGTACAATGTTTTTCTCTAATTTTAATAAATTTTTAAAAATATTTTTTTGGCGTAATTTACAACAATACTTTTCATTGTTGCAACGCAATTCAAACCGTTTTCATTTCTTAAATAAAGATTTATTTGCGTGTTTCTCCATCATTGTTGAAAGCTAAGGTAATATCTTAATGTTTAATGATATGTTTTAATCAGCATATTTTCATCCATCTAACATGCGTCTGGAAGTAAAATGTGCCGCGCCATTTAAAGTTAAAATCGAATGCATGTTTTGCAAGAGGAATAAGAGAGTGAAGTTGATGCTGACAATGTGCAGTTGGATGTTACATGACACAGACAGTCATTTGACTCCATTAGGGATGTTGATGCAGAAACGAACAAAACAGGTGCAAGGCTACTGAAAGAGCATGGGTTAAATATCTATCACAATTTGAAATTTTAAAATTACTTTGTTAAGGGAACCATGAGTATCAAATTATAGTAAAGATATTCAAATGAAATTATATTCCTGGCGAACAAGCTGGTCGCCGAAGGCGGCTAGTCGTATAATAATAATCATATATTATTATTATGTTACAATTATTATTATACGATAATAATAATATATGATCATTGCTATACGACAGTAATATTCATATATTATTATGATAATATTGGTTATGGAACCTGCGGCCCTACGCTTAGGAAGTCAATACGATTAAGTTACTATAATACTATTAATACTTTTAATACTTAAACTAGCTGTATGGCCCGGCGTTGCACGGGCTAAATCGAATAATACCTGAGGTCACGTGACACATGCCTAATGTGTGTTATAATATTGTTGAAGTGTGTTGTATTAGTGTTTTCACCTCCTGCTTCAGCTGGGTGTAGATGAGAGGTCCTGTGATAAATTTGGCCATGAATTCTGAAGCAATACGCTCCTCTCCCTGTAGACGGTACAATCTGTGCACCCATTGAAGCACTGGTACGACCTTATGTTATTTTTGAAATGCACTGATAATTCATCGGAGCCATCCATCAATCCTTTCATTTCCACTGGATAAACTGAAGCCTGCTCAATTATATTTCCATTATGACAACAATGAGTGTAAATTCCTCTCATATTCTTTTCATCCCGGAAATACAACCCTCCGCATTTGAGACAGAGATTGTCCATTTCTCTACAGTTGTGTTCTTCAGTTCAGAACAGTTCTACACTATAAAAAATATCCGTTTTTTTCCCGGACTTTTTCCGTATATTTGACGGTTTAAAGCTGTTTTGTTGACAAAACGGTTTTTCACCGTTTTCCGCTCCTGCCATAAACGGTTTAAAACCGTCAGTTCAAATTCTATTTTTCGTCATACGGTATTGCTTTCCGTATGATAACTTTCCCTTTTCTTAAATGTAATTAAATGCATTCATTTCATGTTTTTAATAGGGTTCCATCTCCGCTATTGTTTACACATGTTGCAGTAACCTGTTGTTACTCATGAAAGCTAACCTTAAAACACGTGTTCTGGCAATAGTTGATTTTTACACCACTAGGTGGCGCCACTAGAGCTATAGTGACTTTAAAACTCAAATAGATTATTTTTACTTCACTTTAAGAAGTCTCCGGTGGTCTAGTGGTTAGAGCGACTGCCTTTTATTTCTATGAACGCGGTTTCGATCCCCGGCTCGGAGGAGTTAGAAGTTTTGTCACCATCTTGCATCGAAATCGTCCAAGTAAGTTCAATTAAGAATTATATTGATTAAACTAATTGAAATTACTAATTAAGACTTGATTTTAATTAATATTCCTAATTGATAATACACATCAGCACATTTCAACTCGGACAGAAGGAGAAAAACAACTCAACTCAGTCGATGAAGTCACTTACTTCAATGACTTAATTTTTACGGAGAAAACTTAATTTCATACGGTAAAAAACCGTTGTGACTACGGATTTACTTCGTAACTTTTACAGGAAAAACTTGTTCCTGTATGGTAAAAAACCGTTGTGCCTACGGATTTACTTCGTAACTTTTACGGTTTTGCACAACCAACCCAGTTGCCGGTTTAAAACCGTAAATTTTACGGGATTTTTTTACAGTGTAGCTGCATAAAAAGAGTTTGTATCTGATGGTGATTTTGTCCTTCAATAACATTTAGACGGCGTTCTCTTGCATGTTGTCCCATTACTGCCAATCGGCTATTTCTTTGTTCGTCTGTTTCTTCGGCTCTTCTTCTCTGGCCACGTTGTGCCATTACTGCCAATCGGCTATTTCTTTTTTCTTCTGTTTCTTCGGCTCTTCTCATCTGGCCACGTTGTGCCATTA
>BGPR01005870.1:24131-59585 GCA_013235015.1 Araneus ventricosus
CTTTGATCTTCTGTTTCTTCGCCTCTTCTCTGTTGGCTACGTTGTCCCATTACTGCCAATCGGCTATTTCTTTGTTCTTCTGTTTATTCGGCTCTTCTCTCCTTCCCACGTTGTGCCATGTCTGACAATCGGCTATTACTTGGTTCTTCTGTTTCTTCCGCTCTTCTGTCCTGGCCACGTTGTGCCATAGTTGACAATCGGCGGCTTCTTTCTTCTTCATTTTCAACAACTCTCCTTTCACGTTTTCTAATTGCCTCCCGTCTACTGGCAGCATCCCCTGTGATTCCTCTTTTTCTTTTAGGCATTGGAAAAAGCGAGAATTGAACAAAGCAAAAGTAGTAACTTCCAAATATCAGCTTAAAATAAAAGCTTTTAGAAATATTTAAACTTGATCAAATTATTGAATAATGATTAAAATCACTAACATAACTAATCTACATCTTTCGACACATAACTTAACAGAAACAAAACACCCCTTTTAATTTCGTTAAAATGATTTTGTTGGACGTTATATCACGGGATAAAAAAAAGAATTTATACACTTTCAACAATACATTTTTTTTATTTCTGTCAGCGTCACTTTTTTATTGTTGTTGTAACAATGTTCTTTAAAGTAAACGACTTCAACAATAAAATATATTTTGAAATGCGCTGCAACAATGAAAAGTATTGTTATAAAGTATCCGAAACAATGAAAAGCATTGTTGTCAATTAGTTTTTAATTAATATCTTTTTCACTAATTAAAATTTCGATATTTAAATGGCCGAAATGGCTTCTCCGGATTATTCCCCATCTTTTGGTACCTTCCGCGCGCTTCTCCGTTCGGCGGTTCGTGAGAAGATAGAAGGACATACATACATACATACGTTTGTTTACCTTCGAATTTTAATAGAGTAGACTAGCTGTATGGCCCGGCGTTGCACGGGCTAAATCGAATAATAGCTGAGGTCACATGCACAGATGCCTAATGTGTGTTATAATATTGTAGAAGTGTGTTGTATTAGTGTTTTCATCTCCTGCTTCAGCTGGGTGTAGATGAGAAGTCCTGTGATAAATTTGGCCATGAATTCTGAAGCAATACGCTCCTCTCCCTGTAGACGGTACAATCTGTGCACCCACTGAAACACTGGTACGACCTTATGTTATTTTTGAAATGCACTGATAATTCATCGGACCCATCCATCAATCCTTTCATTTCCACTGGATAAACTGAAGCCTGCTGAATTATATTTCCATTATGACAACAATGAGTGTAAATTCCTCTGGTATTCTTTTCATCCCGGAAATACAACCCTCCGCATTTCAGACAGAGATTGTCCATTTCTCCACAGTTGTGTTCTTCAACAATAGGGTAAAGAACAGTTCTAGCTGCATAAAAAGTTTGTATCTGATGGTGATTTTGTCCTTTAATAACATTTAGACGGCGTTCTCTTGCATGTTGTAGCATGGCTGACAATCGGCTATTTCTTTATTCGTCTGTTTCTTCGGCTCTTCTCTCCTGGGCACGTTGTGCCATTTTTGCCAATCGGCTATTTCTTTGTTCTTCTGTTTCTTCGGCTCTTCTCTGCTGGCTACGTTGTCCCATTACTGCCAATCGGCTATTTCTTTGTTCGTCTGTTTCTGTCTTCTTTCTTCTAGGTTATTACTACAGCTATTACTACACTGGTTTATTTCTTTATTCTTCTGAGGCCACGCTGTGCCATTACTGCCAATCGGCTATTTCTTTGTTCTTCTGTTTCTTAGGCTCTTCTCTCCTGTCCACATTGTGCCATTACTGCCAATCGGCTATTTCTTTGTTCTTCTGTTTCTTCTGCTCTTCTTCTCTGGCCACGTTGTGCCATTACTGCCAATCGGCTATTTCTTTGTTCTTCTGATTCTTCGGCTTTTCTCTCTTGCCCACGTTGTGCCATGTCTGACAATCGGCTATTTCTTTGTTCTTCTGTTCCTTCCACTCTTCTGTCCTGGCCACGTTGTGCCATAGTTGCAATCGGCGGCTTCTTTCTTCTTCAGTTTCAACAACTCTCCTTTCACGTTTTCTAATTGCCTCCCGTCTACTGGCAGCATCCCCCTGTAATTCCTCTTTTTCTTTTAGGCATCGGAAAAAGCGAGAATTGAACAAAGCAAAAATAGTAACTTCCAAATATCAGCTTAAAATAGAAGCTTCCACAAATATTTAAACTTGATCAAATCAATGAATAATGATTAAAATCACTAACATAACTAATCTATATCTTTCGGCACATAACTTTACAGAAACAAAACACCCCTTTTAATTTCGTTAAAATGATTTTGTTGTACGTTATATCACGGGATAAAAAAATAATTTATACACTTTCAACAATACATTTTTTTTATTTCTGTCAGCGTCACGTTTTTATTGTTGTTGTAACAATGTTCCTTAAAGTAAACGACTTCAACAATAAAATAAATTTTGAATTGCGCTGTAACAATCAAAAGTATTGTTATAAAGTATCCGAAACAACGAAAAGCATTGTTGTCAATTAGTTTTTAATTAATATCTTTTTCACTAATTAAAATTTCGATATTTAAATGGCCGAAATGGCTTCCCTGGATTATTCCCCATCTTTTGGTACCTTCCGCGCGCTTCTCCGTTCGGCGGTTCGTGAGAAGATAGAAGGACATACATACATACATACATACGTTTGTTTACCTTCGAATTTTAATAGAGTAGATTAAAAGTATTAATAGCATTAACTATTTAATACTTTTTAAGTTAATTACGATTAACTTAAAAAGTTTTTAACAGAATCTGCCAGTATTATAAAGATTTTCAGCTTTTTGCATTTTTCTCAAAATATAATAAAATATAATTTTTTTTCAAATTTAAGCACGCATATATAAAATTGTTTTCATTGCATACATATCAAATTTTCTATTATAATGTTTATAAGCATTATGCATCTGTTAAACCTATTTTTAATTATTTATGGACAATAACAGAATTTTATGTTGCAATTCATATAATGAAAAATATCATGTATTTTTCAGATTTTCAAGTTATATGATATTCAATATATTTTTAAAAATTTTATTTAAGTGTATTAAAATGCAAATAAATTCACTATAATTATTGAGCCTTTACTCCCATATTGTGCTAACTTTGGAATTATTTTATACAGGATTTTTCTGAGCATGCCGGTATGTAGTTAAATATTTGCACGTTATCGTATCGCATTTTCGATTTGATATTAAACAACAAATACTTTACTATACTAATATCTCTATTTCGTTTTTTAATGAAAATATCACATTGTCGCTTAACAAGAAACACCACCTATCTCAGTTTTCCAAATTTTACAGGAAGAAGAAAAAACTGAATTATTCACAACTAATATTGAATATGACGTATTTGTTTTCACATCTGGTATGAACATGAGACTATACATATGTTTAAATGGCAAAAGTGTTAAAAAAATTGGAAAATTAAAAATTTCTTGAGATAGGTGGTGTTAGCCTATCAGACCATGGAGATAGGCGGAGTTGCAAGAAGTGTAAATAAGGTGAAATCAAAAGAGAAAATTGACTCAATTTTACTTCGATAAAATCTTCTAGTGGAAAAGAAAGATACTTCTTGAAAAAAAAGTTGGCTGTAGATGCTTTAAAAAATAATTAGTAGTGATATATGAAAATTAAATAGATGGTCAATTAACTTTTGGACAAAATCGTTGCATTCAATTGAAGAAGTTTCAAGCTCACAGCTAACTTCTCAGATGCAGATTAACGTATTTTTCTGAAAATAGACTTTCCAGAATTACGGTCATCTTTTGTCACTCTTCTTATCCTTTTTTACACCCTTTATCTTCTTATCTGTCTTGTCAGTCTTCGCCATCTTGTTTTTTTCATCACTTACACCCTCAGTATTTTTGCGTTTCCTCGCCACCTGTCTTCAACTTTCTTCTTCGCAGGGAATGCTGTCGTAGACTGCATACATGTCTGATGGTATAAATTTCATCATGGACTGTAAATAAGTCCACTTATCGCGTGTTTTTGCTAGCCGCGAAGTTTAGAGATAGGGAAAAGAGAAGACATTCTCTGTCTCCTACCATCAACATTTACGGTCTTTTGTTTAGTGCTTTTAATATCCACGGTTCCGCATACAACCATCTTTTTCAAATCCCAACTCGTTATGAACCAAAATTCATCAAAAAGACTTTGCCTTTCCTGTTCAGGTATAGTATCACATCCCCTCTTTAGGACCCATCTTTCTTTCCTCACGAGGAACATCTTGCCCTATCCGCTTAGTCGTTTTGGGATCTGCTCTTCAGAATACCATGTGTGTTTTTCCTTGCATTCGATTACTCTTAGCTGTGTTCCTCTCTCAATCTTTCTCGTTCGAAAAGCTGTTTCTACTTATGCGTTTTGTCTCAGTAATAGTGTTTTCAAGATTACTTGCCTGATCAGATTTGTTTAGAAAGGACACATCATTCCTTTCATTTGAATCAGCAACATTTCTTGGCTCGTAGTCCAACATGTCACTATCCATGTCAAATTGGTAAAAATATTACATATATTATTCAACAATACATGCAATAAGGTTTATTAAATGCTAAAAAAAATATCTGAACTCAATAATTTATAAGCAGAGTATTATTATAAGTAGCGGTTAGTCAAAAAATAGTCGATTTTGATAGAAAAAATAACGCCTATCTCATGAAACTTGCTACTGCAACACCCTGTCTCACGAACATAGTTCCTGTCGACTTCAGCTTATAATTATCTAGTTATTTTTCATGCTTGATACATGAAACTGAATTATCTCAACTAAGAGCTGTTCATTATTTATACAAACAATTAATATCAACAAAAAATCATTAAAATAGTTTACCTCGTCAAAAGGAGTGAAGGATGACAAGGGCTCTGAAACACACTGAGATTGACGCTGTTGTGGTAAAAACTAGATAGGTGGTGCTATCATTTTTGCAATTTGTGCTCTATCTGTTGCACTGACGGCCAAACAGAGTCCGCCAGTCGATATACCATGAAACTTTGCAAGAAATCGTTTATTTAACTCAAAATTGCCAAAATCTGCGATAGGTGGTGTTGCTTCTTATCTTCGACATTCTCTCTATATATTGTCACTCAAAGTGCAAAATATCGTATATCAGAAACTCCATTTGCTTGATATCCACTAGTCGGCACACTTTCATGCCACCAACGAATTGCCACTGCATATTAATTATAGTCTCAAATTCCATTTTTTTGTGTGTATTGAGCTCAAATTCTTTATTCCTACCGTTGATAACAACTAACTTACAGCCCTTTGTATCAATGCCATTGCTCTGAATAACCCTATACATGAGTCGTTATAATAGGACAGGAAACTGAAACCATGAAATTAGGGATACCCAAAGATATGTTCCCTGAGGGGAATTCTAATAATATATTTTAGAGATGCGACATCTATACCAGCTTGTGCGGAAAGTAAAAAAAAAAAAATTACAGCGTCGGTATCGCTCTGCAGGAACAGCTTGTGAAAGAATAACGGTAGATAGCAATGTAAGCTACCAGCAGAAAAATTTCATTTGGTTGAAATCCACTAGTCGGTACTCCTTCCTATAGCCAACAGATGCCAAATCGCCAATGTATATTAATTATAGCCGCCATTGCAGTTCTATGCCTCTTCATTGCATTGTTTATCTTAGCAGCTATCTTGCTTTTCGGCATTGGTGACCTAACATCCGTCGACAATGTGAAAGAGCACCAACGACTGGATTTCAACCAATGGAATTTCTGATATGGACGAGTTTTCGGTTATCTGTATTTGGTAGAACTTCCGCTACACCGACCAACTTCCGCTGTAGTGCTTCTTCAATGGGAATCTTCAAAATTTCAACACTCTGTTTGAAGATAGTAATTAATGTTTAAAGTAGAGTTTTTTAATGTTCTGGCTTAAGGATGTATTGAAAATATTAAATTTGATGTTCCTATTGCTGTAGCTCTCAATGTTTACTTAAAATAAGAGCCCCATTTTGGGGAGCCTCTATGATCTAAAATTCTGACGAAAAGCAGTTTTTAGAGAGGAAGCTTTGTGTTTGGTAACCTCAAAAGTGTCACCCCCAGCGTTGTGTTTGGTAAGAAAAAAAGAGGGAGGGAAGATGATAAAATGATTTTTCGGAATGATTTGAATGATCAGAAAATGAAATAGTTTTACTGTGTTTTCACAAATGTTCAATAATATAATTTAATTAAGAAGTGCAGAAATAGTAAGAATCCCAGGTTTGGTTGTTAACTCAGTATCGAAATGTAATGAACGAGTTTTATGTTTTGTTTATTTTGGATTCACAGAACTTCTGTAACCAGGATCCACTTTCGCTTTCCGATAACCTTCCAATTTAAGCAATCTCCAAATTTATTTGGATACTGTATCAACATTTGCTGCCAGTGATTATCTAAATCGTTTGGTTAAAATTTAGCCGCCAAACAAGACTCAGAATTCGCCAAAATAGACTGATAACGAATAATTATGGAAGCCTTTCCTCAAAATGAGGCTCTTCTTTTAAATAAACATTGAGAGCTACAATAATAGGAGCATCAAATTTAATGTTTTCAAGGTTTCCTTACTTGAGATTATTAATGGTAGCTGATAAGTAGATATTTGAAGTATTTTTAAATGATTTATTTAACAGCCTAAACAAAGACACAGCTACATAAAAGGAAAATAGTTGAACTGAGTTCGTGCTATTTAAAATTTAAATATCAAGCACATGCAAAGTTATCATACACACATTATACATAATAATTAAAAGCAGAGGTATGAACTATATATTCAACATTCCCCGTAAATTCATACCTGAATACTTATTAAATACACATAAAAATAATAACACAATACTAAATATACCAATAGAGTAAATAATAAATTTTAATGTTCACACATGCCAATTAATTTTTTCAGTTTTTGAAAGCGAACTCTAGGTAAAGGTTTAGTTAAAATATCAGCAGCCTGATGAACACTTTCACAGTACTGAACATTCAATTCTCTCTTATGGTACTTGTCACGAACAAATTTATACTGAACATCTATGCGCTTTGTTCGATTATGAAACTCAGGGTTTTTTATGAGTCGAATCGTACTCTGATTTAAACTTGCAGCACAGGAACACACTGTAAATGATGGATTTCCATAAACAGTCTATACAACCAGATTGCTTCTTCACAGGCCCGGCAGGCTGCAACAACTTCAGCTTCAGTTGTATATAAGGATATCCACTTTTGACGTTTCAATGCGCACGTTATTGCACCTCCACTGAACTTCAAAATCATACCAGATGTTGATTTCCTAGGAGAAACATCTCCAGCATAGCCAGCATCAATAAATACCTTCAATAATTTGCATGCTGAGCTTGATTGGTCAAGTATTCACCATCTCGAAGTTCCTTTCAAATACTTTAGGACTTTCTTGACTAGACACCAATGTACTTTTGAGTGCTTGTCGAGAACTCTAGAAAGCACACCAACTGAATATGCAATATCTGGTCAGGACATAACATCACGATACATTAAACTGCCTACTGCTTTCCTCTAAGGAATATTCTCTTGTAACTTTTCTGAATGATCCAGACAAGTCAAAGATTTTTCAAACGGTACTGACACAGGATTAGCACTTGACATGTTAAAGGAGTCTAGAAATTTCCTGCAATAATTCTCTTGGGGAATGAAAATTGAACCATCATCCAAATGCTCCATTTATAGCCCTAAAAAGTAATTTGCTGGTTCAATTCTGACACTAAGGGTTTCTTCTAAGTTCTTTAAGATTCCCTGTAGTTTTTCTTCATCTTTAGCTGCTATGATACCATCACCAACATACAAGATTAGAAAGATATACTTGTCTTTGTTGACAAACAAAAGATCACTATTCGTTTGCTCAAGGTTACATCTTTGTAGAAAAATGTACTTTGTACGTTTAATTCCAGCATCTAGAGGCTTGTTTTAGGCCATAGAGACTTTTCTTTAATTTGCACACCTTTTGCGTACAATCTTCATATCCTTGTGGCTGCTTCATGTAGATTTCTTCATTGAGGTCTCGATACAAGAATGCACATTTAACATCAAACTGTGCCAATTTCATACCTTCGCGGGCAGCAATACAAAGGACAGTTCTTATTGTATCCCAACGGACAAAAGGGCTGAATGTTTCATTAGAATCAGTGCCAGGTCTTTGAGAAGAACCTTTTCTTTCAACCTAGCCTTGTAACGTTGAAATTCACCGGCAGCGGGTTTTCTTTATTTTATAAACCCATCTGTTTTCAATAGGTTTTCTGCCTTGTGGTAGATTCACTAACACCCAAGTTTCATTTCCATTCGAAGAATTTAATTTTTCCTGTATAGCATCTCTCCATTCCTTTCTGTTGGAAGAGTTGATTGCTTCTTGAAACTTGAATGGCTCATTTTCTTCTGTAAGCATAACAAACATATCAAATCTTGAAGGATTCTTTCTGCAACTGTAATCTGCTTCGCAGGTTATACACTTTAGTTTCAAGTGAAGTATTCAGATAATCTATGTTCTGTGTTTCTGTCTCTTCCCCTGCCTCAATGCAACTTGCATCTTCTTCACAGACTTCTTCTGTTGAATGAGTTTGAAAAATTTCTATTGATGTTTTCTCAGGCGTGATCTCATTTTTGAAAACAACATCTCTTGATAACACAACATCACTTTTATCTGGTACCCAAATACGATAACCATCTTTTTCACCACAATAACCAACAAAATAGCCTTTAATACCCTTCTTATCAAACTTCCTTCTTTTCTGCTTTGTAATATGAATAAAGCATTCAGTGACAAAAAAGTTTTAGATGGTCAACAAAAGGTTCCGTTTAAGACAGATTTCATAAGGAGACCTTCCTGCTTCTGGAATAGGCCCTGTTCTATTTAGAACATATGCAGCTGTGTTCACAGCTTCAGCCCACAATTTCTCAGGTAAGTTTTTAGCATGAAGCATAGATCTTTCTGCTTCCACTAGAATTCTATTTTCTCTTTATATCACTCTATTCTGTTCTGGAGTATAAGGCATTGATATTCGATGGCTCAGACCTTCCTTTTGAATTATTTGGTGAACCTCAGAATTTCCAAATTCACCACCTCCATCTGTTAAAAGTTCTTTCAACATGTAGCCTGCATTCTTCATTTTAGATAGAAATCTAGATAACATTTTTTTTTACCTCAGATTTCTCTTTTATTAAATAGACAGTCCTGTATTTAGAACAGTCATCTTTAAATGCAAAAAATATCTGCTGCCACCTAGAGACTTTTCAGGCATAGGGCCGCATACATTTGCATGAACAAGCTGACCAGGATAGCTAGGCTTAAGCTGCATACTTCAGAAACTATGTCTATGCATTTTTCCATACATACAGGCATCACAAAATTCACTATCTATTTTTACATAAATTCCTTTGGATTTCAAAAACTTTTGAACATACCTTTTGTTTTGATGACCCATTCTTTCATGCCACAATTGCAGAAGGTCATTTTTCACCGCTGCTCAGGCAGATTCTGGTATAAGTACACGCATTAGTAATTTGTACACACCGCTGCTCCTTATTCCAACAGCAACAGTATCACCATTCTTGCTTCTAAATTCCCAGAACAGATTTTGTCCACTTTCAGTTACGTACCACACATTGGTCAGAGGGCCAGGATTCCATTTTCCTTTAACCAGCATCTCAACCTGAATATCTCCAATGCCTTTAGCATACATGCATCGACCATCCCCTAAGCGTAATGGCCGTGGTGCATCAAACATCTTACATGAAGAAAACCAGTTTAACTTTGAAGAAACATGGTGTGAAGCACCAGAGTCAATAAGCCAATAATCTGGACTCTTTTCAGCAACAGTCTTAAAGGCTTGACCAGGTTTGCGAGATTCTCCTTTCTCTTTTTCAAAACCTTAATTCTTGAATGTGTGGCAATTCCTCTTCATATGACAAGGACGGCCACAGAAATGACATTAGATCTTTCTGTTCTTTTCTTTTTTCGCTTAATCTGCTTGATTCTTGGCGAAGTCCTTACTTGGTTTGGCGACAAATGCCACACTTCTACTTTCATGAGGAAAATTCATGCTTTCCAGCCTTTGCTCGTGCAACGCAGCCTTTCTGTAAGACTTGCCACAGTTCTCTCATTAACTGGAACAGATTCCCAAGCATTTTGAACTCCAAATATTCAGTAGATAAAGTGTTCAGAATCTTATTTAACAGCATGGATTTACGAAGCTGAACGTTTTCAGTTTTGAGTCATCTTGTAGATCGTTGTAGTTTAGAGACATGCGCAGCAACATCATCCACAGTTTCCTTTTTATAGTTGAAGAGCTGAATATAAGAGATCTAATCTCTGTTTATTCCGTTGCTCATAAACACTATGAAGAGCATTCCACCAATCTTTACTTGTTCTGCGAGTCAAAATATGATTCTTTGGCTCTAGCCTCACACTGGAGTCAATGATATACCTTTCAACGACATCCAATTCTTCAAAACATTTTAAAGCTGTATCATAAGCTTTATTTCATTTTCGCTGGCGTCTAACGAAAGTGGTTCCGGCTTAGTAACTTTTCTTTGAACTACTGGCATTGCTTTTTGCACAGTCAATTGAAGATCCACATCGAACTTCCAGCTAACCCAGTTCCTTTCCCCTTCTTAGAAGTACTTATCTCTACAGATGACGTGGAAACTAGGCTTAACAGTTCAAAGTAAAAACCAGCAATCAATTAAAAAATAATCTTACTTCAAAATACTCTATAGCGTAGTTGGGAGACGACTGGGCCCATAACCACGTGAGATTATTAATGGTAGCAGATAAGTAGAGATTCGAAGTATTTTTAAATGATTTATTTAAAAGCATAAACAAAGACACAGCTACATCAAATGAAAATAGTTGAACTGAGTCCAATTCAAATATCAAGCACATCCAAAGTTATCATACACACATTATACATAATAAGTAAAAGCAGAGGTATGAATTATATATTCATCATCCTTAAGCTATAACATTAAAAAGCTCTACTTTAAACACTAATTAATATCTTCAAACAGAGTGTTGAAACTTTGAAGATTCCCATTGACAAATCATTGCATCGGAAGTCGGTTGGTGTAGCTGAAATTCTGCATTATCCCAAATGCACATCGTCATCTGACAGTGGTTCCAAATTGCGAGGTCCGTCTCTAAATAGCCCTCGTGTTGCTTCAAAACGGAACGCTAACCTAACCTAACCCAACCCAAATAAACAAAACAGAAAATTCTTCCACAGCTCAAACGAGGGAGCGAGGCTAAGCAAAACTGTTTGCGTTGTAGGTAAAAGTAGGTAACAAAATCATTTCCAACAAAAAAATAATATAAAACTCTGACGTTGTGGCAACAAAAACATTTAGTAAATTTTTGATTTAAACAAATATGAAAATTTACGGAATTCGTAATGCACTTGTTTCCTGATTCCCAAATTTTAACTTGTAATATAAACGGATTGAATTATTTCTTGTTTATTGTGTGTTTTCATAGGTATGTGCATAATTGGTTGTTTAACCTTTTCCCTGCAGACAGAAAACCTAACATAGTTACTCAGATATTGTTCTTCGTAAGTATATTCTAGACATTTTTACATAATTTACCTTTGCTAAACTTTCCTTCGAAAATTATTTTTTCACTAAGATTATAGGACAGTTATCAGAAGCAGAGAGGATGTATGGGTAGTACATACGAAATGGATGGGATAAATGCATCTATTTTGCCGTTATTACAGAGCGATTATATGCTCTGTACTTTCGCATTGAAGTTGCGCTGTTATGGCGAGAAAAGTTTTTCTCCCAATTCGTGAAAACAAATACTTTTAGGAAGTCACCGCAGGTTGAAATCTAGAAGTTGGTACACACTCTTAAAATGCCGCCAGATCGCCAATGCAATACCTTGACCGCCGCACTTAACAGGCGGCTTGGCGGCATTTTAAGAGTGTGTACCAAATTCTAGATTTCAACCTACATTTCAATGTCCAGGGTTTACGATGTTTTCAAACGCCTTCATTCTCATTATCAAATTTAATTGACAAAACGCTTCATATTAATCATTTTGCAATTTTAAGTCTGTTAAATTTCACGTACTCTTTCAAATTATGTTTACATTTTAGATAACATTTTAAAATCTTTCGTCATTCTATCACAGTGTTATTCAAGTTTTTCATTGATGCGAATTTTACCTTTTATTTAATACTATGTCAAATTCATGTTCCTTGCACCATAAAAACTAAACCAAACCAAGCAAGTGATAAGAAAATCTGTGGAACAGCTTTGATAACTAACGATAATCTTGTATTGGCGACTTTTTGTCGCCTAACCGAACATCGTATCGTTAAGTCACCAAAACAAAATATCGCCAATGGGGTCTTATATTAAAGCTGTTGAAAAAAGTCGCCAAAACAAAATTATCGCCAGTGATGCCGTATATTAAAGCTGTACCGAAAGTCTCACATATTCAAGTTTGGCAAAAGGTACGATTTAAATTTAGAAGTTGTTACACACTGTTAAAATGGCGCCAAGTCGCCACATTAAATGGAAGTATTAATTGCAGTAGCTTTGGTGCCAAGTCACCAATGAAGTTCAGCGGTCAAACTCTTGCTTTGGGAATTTGGCGACATTTTAACAGTGTGTTTAACAGATAGGCAGCACTCAGATTTGCACCAAAAAAATGTCGCCAAATAAGACTGCGCTATATACCACAGTTTTACCTAAAAGTGTGTACCAACTTCTAGATTTCAATCAAAGGTACTTCAAAATGCGGTGAGGTTGAAATCTAGAAGTTGGTACACATTCTTAAAATGGCGCCACGTCGCCAAAGCTAATACACGTAATACCTGCATATAGCTTTGGCGACTTGGCTCCAATGATATGCAGCTTTCAACATATTGCTTTGGCGATCTGGCAGCGTTTTAAGAGTGTGTACCAACTTCTAGATTTCAACCCTTCAATCAATATGGGGCCTCAAGATTACTGTAAAACTACCTACTCGTTGCCTACACTTCCATGAGGTTTGAATTGTAGGTAATGATGAGACAGAGAGAAGTGGATAGGTCGGCCAAACTGGTGCCTGTTTCGACCAATAATACAATCCCTTCCTGTGAGTGATTTGAAAAAACACACTAAAATACTTATTTATACCAAACGCTTCTCGCTGCCAAACCTCTTGTGCAACCTCAGCCTTCACTAACGAACATGAAAACCAATACGCTTATAACTCGCTTGAGCATTGGATATTTAATTTAATTTAATTTTAACCGTCACCGACTTCGCTTACCTACCCAAAATGGTGTACGGCGCATGAAAGCTAGCAGGAAAAATTCACAAAAGAAACATGTCAAGACATATAAAAACACAATATTAAAAATGAAGAACATGTAACATACATTTCGGTTGAAATCTAGAAGTTGGTACACACTCTTAAAACGCTGCCAGATCGCCAAAGCAATATGTTGAAAGCTGCATATCATTGGAGCCAAGTCGCCAAAGCTATATGCAGGTATTACGTGTATTAGCTTTGGCGACGTGGCGCCATTTTAAGAATGTGTACCAACTTCTAGATTTCAACCGATTGAAGCACATACAGATCAAAAATACTCTTTTACCAACTTTACTAAAGTTAAGTTTAGGGTACGGAGCCGTTTCTCCTTGCTTTGCATCGCCCAGTCTTTGACGCCAGGTGGAAGACGGTTTAGCGATGTGTTTACATTTGTTTTGGTTGTGCAGTGACGTTCAAATTAGTGTCTGGCGCGCTCATCATTAAATTGGATTTCTGCGCTTCGAAACTTCGTTTTGATTGGTCAACTATGCGCTAATTCAAATTTTATTGGACGATTTAATAAAATTTGCATAATATTTCGTTTGGAATTTAACGGTTTTAATTTTGACAGTTTAGTTCATGTATTTTTAACAACTGCGGTGTTTATGCTATTAGGTAAGAACTCATTTTGGAATTTTTTAAAAGAATGTAGATTCTTGGCTGTCAATGAGGAAGCGAAGCTACTAGTTTCTGGCTTTGTAGAAAGCGAAGCCACTGATGTTTTTTAAGTTAAAGAAATTTTCCCGGTTCGCGTACGCAAGAGAAGAATAAAATGTTTATTGGTCACACAAAACAAACGTCCTTACATCGCCAAACCATCTTGCCCTTGGCGACAAAAAGTTGGCGATGCAAAGCAAGGAGGAACGGCTCCGTACCGTAAACTTAACCTTAAACTTTCAACATTCTTATTGGTTAGCTATGCCTGCAAAATGGCGAAATAAATTGGCGGAATCGGTCCAGTTATCGAGTCTAGGGATTTGAAGCAGTGTTTTTGCGATTTCTCTCGGAATTGAATGGTGGTGGAAGGCAGGTGACCATTAATGGCATATCTGGGGTTCATGAGTTTTCATATAAAATGAACCTTTTTGAAACTGTCTAGTCCAGACTGGCCATTTGGTTTTGCCATTTATTTTAAATGTATAGATTATTTGTGTGTATAACTTTTGTATTAAAATTTACAAATTATTTATTAATGGATTCTTGGGAAAATTTAAAATTAATGGGTTCTCTTGCAACTTGTAAAAAGAATAATCTATTGACTGAAATTTGGTAGATAGAGGTATGAATAACCGGATCAGTGTCATGCTTTTATTTTAAGTGTACAATAGGTCGCCAGGTGCTTTTCAGTTAGCAGGAAGCCAGCACTAACGTGCCAAGGTGGCAACGACTGTAACCGTGCTAAATGATTTGAACTAGCTCTAATGCGCCAAGAATTGGCGAATTATTTCTAAGATTTGGCAGGTTTTTGTCTGAGGCTCGCGCTAACGGAAAGTACCGAATTTTGAGAGACTTAGACTATTTAGGAGTATGCTGAAGCTTTTATTAAAGAGGAGTAATTATTAGCATTTAAAAATAATCAGTTACATTAGCTAGTAGAAAGTTTTAAGTTGTTGAAAATCGTAATCGTACACAAATTCAAATAATTATATTCAAGTGGAATATAATTATTAATATTCCACTGCAATTATTAATAACAATGCCTCTTCCATTGGCGGTTTTTTCTTGCCTCGTTACGTAGCTCGGGTTGGCGCTGTTTGCGTTCCTAATAGCTTGGTTTTTTCCGATAGTTTCGCTGATGCCTTTTACTGTCAAGCTCGCCAAAAATGAGCATGGCCGTATAGAAACAGCGAAATGAATACTATACATACAAACAAAGAATCAAAGCATCTGCAACCGAAAAAACCAAACCAAGTCAGGAAACATGCATAAAAAAAGTCGCCAACGAGATTACATAGTTACCTTTGCCCTGCCTTAGCATTCGAGGTCAGTTGAAGAAAGACCTCCAAGACAATTCGGATATTGAGGTCGGAGTCCTAATAGCCATCACTGATTACAACTCAATCCTTCCTAAAGCAGGTGTGTTCCGTCATCGGAGTGGGTACAATCCACAGATTTACCTCATTCCGATCCATTACCATTACTATACCCACCAGGGAAGTGAGAACCAACTTAACTTCGCCAAAGAGAAAGTGAAACTACATCTGTTCGAGAATGTGTGCCTTACAGTGAATGCAATTTCTACAATGAAAGAAAATCAATATAGCAAAGCTAAAAGCAAATAATAATCAAACCATCTATTAGCTTTAAAAAAATACAGCAAACGTCAATTTTCAGTATCTGAGCTTCCGACAACTGAGTATCAGATGCAAAAAGAATGAATAGTCTTCTTATATTTGGGAAATCATGAATGGAAACTGTTTAAGACATTGTGTCAAATAATCTTAAAATTTCGAAATAGCAACAAATGCTCGAAACTAGTGGAAACTGTTTAAGACATTGTGTCAAATAATCTTAAAAATTTCGAAATATCAACAAATACTCGAAACTAGAAGTACCAGTTGCTTAGAGAATAGTGATCTACAGTATATAGCATCATTATTTTTCTAAATCAGTAAACCCGAGTGAAACTTTCGCACATTCAACTCTCCCCCATATACACAGAACGCCTCCATACGGATGCCGTTACGGCAACCGAACCGGTGGGATGGTCATGAGACGGAAGAAACTAACACCCCCATGGGTTCCAGAGACCCCACAATGAGCACAACCCCTGAACCCCCCCCCATACACACAGAACGCCGCTCCATGCCCCGTGAATTATGATGGTCGAGGTTAATACACATTAGCTTTGTAAAATAGAAAAAACCGTGTGAGGGAACTGCGTATCTATGATGTCACAGTGTCTATGAAGTTTTAATTTTTCTTTTAATTTAAATTGTAAGCAAACGATGCGTTTTAACTTAAACTGAGTATGCTATGTCAGAAGACGATTAAACCTCCTCTCCACTGAAACCTATTCATCGCAGTAGGCTTTGCATTAGATGAGATAAAGCGATGTTGACGACAGATTTAATATTTACAACCAGTTAATCCGTGTGCGATACTTTCGCACATTCAACCTCCTAACCTTTTTGGTAATTGACACAAAAATATTGTTAGATTTAGTGACTCTTGAACAGGCTACGTAGAATTTTCCATGAGTGAAAATGGCATTCGAGGAGTATAATCCGGCTTTTGGAGCGTTTGTCCCCGAGACTTACTGATAGCCATTGCAAAGACAACTTTCATTGGGAACTGTCTTCTGGTCATTTGGAAAGACATGACTGGGTCGGACGTGGCGAAATAAATTCGAGATATGACAACAATTTTTCCAGTCAATTAACCGAGCAGTTACCGTGTATTCATGCAGGTGTTTGGCGACTATTCTTGTTCGACTAATTCAGCCCTGTTTAGTATTTAAATTTCTGAAGATGATTCTGATTCATGATAGTTGTAATTTTCTTCGAAATTAGCTTGTGTGTTAGCAAGCTTGATGGTATAAAACTATTTACAAATTCAGCACGTTTCACCTGAGTTAGGCTAATTTGGCCGAAGTCAGATTCTGTTACTTGATTTATGCAGGGTGATTAAAAAATTGTGCGTCAAACTTTAAGGATAGAGCAGGCATTCAGAAACAAGTGATTTTTACAAGAGAACATGGGGTAAATCATGATCCAAACGCAAAGGGAGGCCGCTACATCAGAACTTTTGCCAGAGAATTAAGTAAAAGAAACGGTACACCAGATAAAGTTTACAAAAGGAGTGAGTCCAAAACCATGAGACAAATTTTGAGGCGACGCGTCATTTCTGCCCATGCATTCCTGTGTGAAAAATGTTTGTTATAGTGAGCAGTATCACCCGTCAAAGTTTATCCCATAATTGCAGATTCACCCATATTGTAAACTTTATGTGATATTGTAAGGATCCGTTCTAATGCAAATCACAAAAACAGCGATGTCCAGCCAAATGTTACACCACGGGGTGAGGTCAAGGTCGCCCCCGGTGGCCGGAGAGACCAGAAGGTGGGGAGAGGAAGCGAGAGAAGAGGACAGTCAGCTCAGTAAAAGAAGCGGATACACCAGATAAAGTTTACAAAAGGAGTGAGTCCAAAACTATGAGACAAATTTTGAGGCGACGCGTCACTTCTGCCCATGCATTCCCGTGCGAAGCGAGAGAAGAAGGCAACAACGCTTCTCTTGGCTTTGTTTTTGTCATCGTGACAACAGATATAACGCGTTTGGCCATCCATTCTGTATTCAACCGCTTATTATTCTAAAATTCTAGTAAATACATTGAAAAAATTTTTTAATTAAATATTTAGTCTAGAAACCGGTGTTTCTGAATTTTTATGCCTAACAGGCATTCAGCCACAATGTTTCAAAGAAATTAAAAGAACGGTCTACGAAGACCGTGCAAGCAAGAAAAAAGCGGGATCAAAATAGAGGGCCACTCGATTTGTACTGATATATCTGTTCCTTTGATTTAGTTCCTTGGAAAAGAGCCTACTCTATCGGCCCCCTTTTCCATTTGCTATCCTAATGCTGCATAGGACCAATCCAAACTTAATCAGGCTTTTAAAATCAGTAATGGCATTTGCGACCGGCTGACCCAGGGTTGATTATTTTTCAGTTTGTTGTTTTTGTTCAGTTTTTGGTGTTGTTTTTATTCGGAGTTTGGTGTTGGTTTTTACTTCAGAGAAGGGATTTTGACTTCATAGTTTGTATTGATCGTTGTGTCGTTTAGATGGTTTTGTGGATTTTTCTTTCCCTGCCGGCCCGCTCAGGGCCTTACACCCTTGCGGGTAGGCCGGACTGGCATGGGCACTAAATAAATAAATAAATCCTAATGCTGCATGACTTGTTTCAGTATGCTTGACCTACCCTAAAAATTTGTCTTATGGTTTTATGATCACCTTGTATGTGTTAGCCTTGTAAAATATTTGGATTAAAGATGTGAGAATAGTTCCGCTTGCGTGATGCCAAAATGTATATGATGTTTTAATTTTCTCTTTAACTTCAATTTTAAACAACGAGTTTTAACGCAAAAACCGAGTATGTTATGTCAGAAGTCTGTAAGAAATCCTGTACACTGATATCTTATTCGTCGCTGTAGGCTTTGTATTAATTGAGAGAAAGGGAATGTTGAAAGCAGAAATAATTTATAGCATTATTTATCGAAGTGCTTCATTAGATGGTTGGTTGGTTGGTTAATTGGAGCAGGAGCCAGACTCCAAAATGCTTGGCATCTTTTATTAGAAAGCTTATGTTGAGAGCTTCCAATTATCAATTGATTCTTTTTCATATGATGAACGTTATTTTACTTTCCAGTGAAAATATACTGAATAACACATTGATTTATTTAAAAAGATATAAGCATTTACACTTCTTCAGAACTTTCTTATACTAGTGAACAGGCCCGCCGAAAGAGAGGGGCAAGTAGGGTAAAGCCCCGGGGCCCGTTCCCAGAAGGGGCTCGCAGGGTGGGGCAAATAAAAATATTTTTTTCTTATTTTCAAGAGTATTTTAGTTTCTATGACAAATGCGGCCCGCCTTGAGATGAACTCCATATTTACATTTTTTTCTCTGGATATAAAACTCGTACATTCTCATTACATTAATCGAAATGGCCGCGGTGGCCTGGTGGTAAGGTCTGGACTTCAGGGCCGAAGGGTTCCAGCTTCCACCGAAGAATCATCGTATAAGCGCGTCTAGTGCTCGTTAAATCCGTTCGGTCCAAATATCCTCCCGCTGGTGTGGGGCCCACAACCCACCCTGGGCCAACCTGCCTAATTGACTTAAGGCCTAAAATAGCCCGGGGGGGGGAAGGAGAACAATAAGGATTTATTAAAAAAATTTAAGTTACATACTGCACCCGTAAACAAATGTGGAGATCAGTTACATCGAGATATTCTAATTAAATACAATGGCTCACCCATACGAGGGAGACAAACCTCTCGTTCCGGGAGAATTATTAATACAAGAGCAAAGTACATTCCCAAAATACCACCCAAGGGTACAAACTACATTTTGGGTCATTTTATAAATGCCAAGTAGCACGCAAAATGAAAGAATATCCACGCGAACTCACACACACACAACAACAGCAAACTAGCACTCAATAACCAAACCCCAGAATAAAGACTAGAACCACAAATACTCATCTAAAGGATCCATTTAATGAGATGTCACATTTTGCGCCCAATAAAGGGCGGCAACACAAATCTATACAAGCACAACTCACCAGCCACCAAAACTGCTGGGAGAAAGATAATTATAATAAATACCACGCTGCATTCAAGTTAAATATAATAAAAATAAACATCGTCAAATTTAAAGCCAAAACCTTAAAGAAACATACACAGTCACACCAAAAGAAAAACCTATGTTACCAATAGACACTGGATGAGAGCAAGGAATGTGCAGCTGGTGCGGTGCGGAAGTTGTGAGAGGGGGTGCCAGCTCTGGTGTCGTCCTCGTCACCTGACCGCAGTTAAAAATTACGAGGTCTGTCCCAAAATAGCCCTCTTGTTGCTTCAAAAGGGAACGTTAATATAACTAAACTAAACATGAATCGAAATTTAGTAGTTGGCTAAAAGTCAGATTTTCGAACAATGGCCGGACACTCAGAAGAAAATCTTCTTCCGCTGTTTTGTCATCAGTGACGGAGAGTCAGGGGGAGACGGGGGCAATCGTCCCCTCACTTTTTGCGGCAAAAACTAAATTATTATTTCATTTGCCAATTTTCAACTGTTAGCCTTTACATTTCTGTCGTTGTTCGTTCAGAAAGTATCCAAAACCTACAATTTTATAGTTAAATTTTTAAATTTTTCTGTCTTCTCTCTATACGCCCCGGTACTTTTAGTTGACTTGACATTTTCCCCTCCCTTTATTATATCTCCCAATCGCCGCTACTGTTAGCCACACTCATAATTCGCAAGGCGGAGCCCGAATGCCAATGTGGGAGACCCGTATGCCAGTACTCTAACCCGGTACTCGGTTCGACCCTAGGCAGCCCCGCTAGTGAATAAAAAATTAAAGAAAAAATCATTTACACAGACGATAAGTTTTAAACATCCCCATGAATACGTACATGTTATACATACACGCAAAGAAATAGACTTGCCGATAGCTTGTAATTTGTAGATAATGGAAAATACTTTTTAAATATTCTTATTTGCATATTTTTTTTCAATTTTAGTTTATTTGCGTCATCTTCAGCTCATTCGTCGGCTATCCACTGCTCGTACTCTTGTCTTTTTTCCTGTTCTGTTCTTATTACCCGTATGCCAACAGTGTCTTCCTCTGTTATTTCTTCTTCTCTTGGATGAAACCCAAGTAAGTGGGAAAATGTTCGATATTTTATTATTCATTCTATCTCTAATTGACATTAATTTATCCAGTAATAAATTTAACAAAAATTGTTTTTTAAAAACGCACTTTTATTAATGTCTTAAAATATAGATTTTTTTTATTACTAATATAATACCCCAGATCTGTCTCGGTAACGCTCTGACGTCACCAACAATAACACTCGCGCCATAGCACTGCGAGATGTTAAACAGCATTATTTCATTGTTAGAGAACCTAAATTTCCGTAATTTTAAATTTAAAAGGGTAATTGTCGTTCTAATTTCAAATTTAATAGCTCTAAAATAGTGAAATAAAAATTTCTATCGATTGATATAAAATTTATCTCGCTATGATCTATAGTTCCCGAGAAATTTTAAATTATATTAATCATATATTTCAAATTAATTTCCGTTTTTTAATAGAAAGTAGTAACTTACGTCAGTGGTATATCATGCGATTGATATAGTTTGGACGCCAGGATGCATGTGATTATTTATTGCAATCGTGATGATATAATTTGTTTTTTAGCAACGTTTGACAAGCAGAGAAGTGCTTTGTTTTGATTAGAATTTCGAAACTTTCGACTTACGTTTCACAAGCTGAGAATTTCCTGGTTATTGAATTATAATAAAATTGTTAGACACCAAAAAATACTCCACACTGAATGTTGTTCACCAATAGGCTTTTTGAATAAAGAAATATGCAAATAATATGTAAATAAAAATATATTTCCTGTCATAAAACGTATGTTTATTTTATTTGTTCGCAATCAATGTTAAGCATTTCTCTCGCATATATATCTATTTAAACATGTCAAATATGACGGGAAATCTCTCAAATGAAGAGGCAATTTGCACCCGTCATACCATGACGGGTGATTTTCTAGTTTTTAAATAGTCGACAAGAGTTAAAATTTAAAAAAATCTATATTTTAAGACACTAATAAAAGTTTGTTATTTAATTTATTGTTATTAATATATTGTGGAATTTTAAAATCAATTTTTCGGAAATTCCTTACTAGATAGTGTCACGTGAATGAATTTTCAAAATTTAAATAAATTATTTGACTAATTAATTATTCAGTTCTGGAAATAATAAAATAGTGTATTGTCATCGATAAATACAAGCGTTCACAATTTCAAAGTTTCAGCACATCAGGCACTCAGTGTAAAATCGATTACAAATTTCCATCTGAATAAATGATGGTAAAGTATCGGCTTGTCCGCGGAGAATCACTCTGCTTTAAATGACCTAGTTTGCGTAAACGGCGCCAGGGGCAAGGTATTTTTTCGCCCCTCATCGTATTTGACATTAAAAAGTGGCCTAAACGCATTGACGATTTGTCAACATGGCCAGTTATGTAAGTGGCGCCCGGAGGCATATTTACAAACCCTACTTTGATACACCAAAGGCAGGAAATCAGCCAATATGATTGGCTAGCGTCACTGAAAGTCTGTGACGTTGTTCTTCGCCTTCGCACTTAGCTTACCGAAATCATAAATTTAAAAAATGAGTCCTCCTCCTTTTCAAAATGATATATTAACTGAATGATTTCTCCGTAAATGAAGAAATATACTTACACGAAATAAAATCTTGGAACAGCTTTGATATACGCCATCACTGGCGATATTTCATTATTTAGGCGATTTTTTTGTTGCGTAAACAAACATGGCGTCGGTTGTGTTGCCTAAACAAACATGGCGTCGGTTGTGTTGCCTGAACAAACATGGAGACTGTTTTGTTGAACATTTTGGTGTTCAAAAACATCAGCGGCTTCGCTTTCAGCAAAGCGGGAACTTCGTAGCTTTGCTTTTTTTATTGAATGTTACGAATCTAGGTTTGTTTTAAATTCCCCAAAACGAGAATTTCCGTACCTTAAACTTAACTTTAACCAGAAAGTCGCCGAAATGACGAAATATCGCCAGTGAGGCCGTTTATCAAAGCTGTACCAAAACTTTGTTCATTTTAATGTGCATAGTATCTAATATGACACACACTTTTTCTTACAATTTTCAGATTGAAAAACTACTTTAGAAAGAGCTATTTATTGGAATATTATATTATACTATATTAGAACGGCATTGTGTAAGGATTTAGAGCTTAAGCAGATTCTCTTTAAACAGGTAAAACTAAGACTCAAAACTTACCAGATAACAAATCTTTGTCCTTGTTGGACATGTTTTATTTATTTAAAGAAAAGCACACTACAGAGAAAACTCCATTAACAGAGTGCTATAAACACACAACAAACACACAAAGAACGAAAGCCACAACGAGTAAATAAAAAAAAGGCACTAGAAAACAAAAAGTTGAACACAGAGAATACACAAAAATCATAAAACTTTTGCAAACGTATATATAATTAAAAACGAAAGCACATAATCACAAAACATTTTCTGCTGCTATAAGTAATGTTAATGTTATAAGTAAGTCTATAAGTTAATAATTCATGTTATGAGTAATGAAAAAGAAAAAATACATATTACTAGACTAAATTAAATTGCGAAGAAGGTTCGCATCGAAGTTCGGAATTCGCGAAATCCCAACAACAGAAACATAAAGAAAGTTCGCACTGAATGACGTCACAGATTTAAGCGATGCTAGCCAATAGTATTGGCTGATTTCCTGCCTTTGGTGTATCAAAGTAGGGTTTGTAAACATGCCGCCGGAGAATAATATAAATTCGTTCTTATCCCAGTCGTCATCAGTGGCTTAGCAAGCGTAAATAGCGCTTGGAGCATGGTATTATTTTTATGACCCCTAATCATATTTTGCTGTATAAAGCGGGGCATTCACCGCTGTTCCAATCTGGTATTTGCGGAACATGGGAAGGAAAAACTTTTCGCCAGTGTAAGAAACCGATGAAATTTGGAGCAAATGGATTGGAAGTGGTGGAATTCCAAAGAACTAAAAATCCAAACCTCCATCCTCCGATTCCAATTTGGGACTTCAATGCGAGGGTAGTGGGAGAACAAAGGATCTGTCTACTGTTCAGAAACGGATTCCGAGACTACCAGTTTTGGATTATTTTACACCGGAAAGGGGTGTCGGGCAATGAGTCATATGAGCGCATTTCCGGAGTTCTTTGTTAGATCACGCTCAGTAAAATGCAAACATCACCCTTCCATTCTTCACTTCCCCCTATTTTGGTAAAAATAAATTAGCTCGGCGCATGGACAAATACGCGGAGGGGTTTCCGAATCCATTGCTAAACAATACATTGCGACCTCGCGTCGAGGCTAGAAATGAAACTCGGGGGAAGGAGTAAAGGGTGGGACGAATTCTGCGGCTTTGAACCTTGCCACAAAACAAACGTTGGAACATCCGTGAATAATCTGACTAATTTTTCTATTAAAATGAGTGGAATAAAATCAGTTGCTGGGACAAATGGCTTAGCCTTTCTTTCTCGTGAATGCTCAGCTTAAAACGGTATAAACGCAGTAATGTTTTGACTCCAGGGCATTTGAACCCCCTTTCCCCCCGTTCACTACACCACTGTTCGCATCACGCATAGTATTGTTGCAAAATCATTCAATGGGTGTATGGTGTAAACACGCAGGATAATGGAGAATGAAGGTTTATTTACAAATATGCAGGAAAACATGTAGCACAGGTACAGGAAACAATAGTTCTTGCACAGATTACCAATGTAAATAGACAGCAATTCACAGGTAATAACAGTTCAGCACTTTGATATTTAACAACACAAACAGTCAGCAAATAACTAGCAACGACAATAACTGCACTTTCAATAGCGCTCAGCTTACTAGCTCGCACAGCGGATAGGACTCCAAAGACGTTCGTGCTCCAAGGCGATCCTACTCGATCAACAACACCCTCTGTCGTCCAAGCGCTCTCCTTATATAGTTTTCCCCGGCAGGCCGTGACGTCACATGGAATGATCTAGCCATTCGTGGCGTATCTTCTCTTCTAATAGAAATATCGAGAAGATTCCAGCACCTTTAAGATCCCATATTTCGTCGCCAAGATGGTCGCCAATGTCGGGGAACCAGACGTGGCTGCTGCTAGCCATCCCATACTTATCCCTGTAAATCTCTCTTCCCAACCATAAGACTCACATTGCTGGGAAGCGACTTTCCATGTTTGTAACAGTATCTAACCTATAAACATTACCATGTTAAAATACAACATTCGCCTATGCAAAACTTTAAAATAGAGACAACAGCCGTAATCAGCCGTTTGGTGTCGATTTAGTTTTTGTCTTGTAGCAATTTTAATCAATAAAACATGTTGAATGAAAGTGCAGATATTTAATTCCATACTTTTAAATATTGCGTTTGATGAATGGATTAACTGGTTGAAAACGTCATGCAAAAACCGAGACGCAATTTTCAACAATGGGGTGGGAGTTTCAGGCTCGCAAGTTAAACATAAAATGATCCACTCAAATTCGAATTTCGAATCTACTGCGAATCGTGCAATTTTTGTATACAACGGCAAAAATATTAATTCGCTAAATAAATTAATCTTTCATATTTTGCTCCATAATTTCTTTGGTAATTTTGTTCTTCTTCGTAGAATAGTACTTCCGTTAAGATTTTCGGTTTTTTATTAGTTATTAAACTCTTTATAATTTATTTAATATCGTTTTCTGTTGACAATGAAAGCGTTCATGCTGATTTGATTTATTAGTCTAATCTTAGTTACGTTAATCTTTTTACAATTTATATTATATTTAGTTGGTATTATTTAATTTATTTATTAGATTATTTTTAATTTTTGCAAGTTACTCAATAAATATGTATGGACGAGTTTTCTGGCTTGTTTATTTTGGATTCACAGACCGTTTAAACCTCCTATTTAAGCAATCGCCAGATCCATTAGGATACTGTATCAAGCGCCAAGTTCGAATCAGTTCTTTCTATAGCAGTGGCGTACCTACATAAAATGGCGCTCAGGGCAAAATACCGAAATTGCGCCCTCCCCTTCTTTTTCTTTTGAAATGCTTCCTCATTTTCTTTTCGGAAACTTTATGCCGGGGAGTGCAAAATTTAAAAGTTCAAATGAACTTAAAAATTAACATATAAAACATTTTTGAGTTGATAGGATTTACAAATTATTTAACGAAATTTCGCTAAATTTTCACAGAAAACTTGGTGCATTCTAACATTAATTCTTTAAATAGGACTGAAATCAGAAAATCAAAATTTTTTGTAATACAAAATCTTTTGTAATCTCTGAAACATAATATTACTTGTTATTTTGTCGCAGCTTGAGGTTTCCGGGTTGTAAAAACTACTGTATCGTTAAGATTTTCCTCACACTTTTTTGAAACCATTTCATTTTTTAAGAATCTTGGGAAAAAGAGCTTAAAAAACCCCTACTTTTCTTCTAAATACAACCAATTGATTCCTTAATTTTGAGCCCCTTGGAAATTGCACCCAAGACACGCGCCCCACTTTCAACAGTTACGCCACTGTTCTTTAGTACACAAGGAGTAGAATTCTTTGTTCTTCAAGTTCATGTATTCCTTTTTATTTAAATCTGTTTTTTTAAACAAAGCTCCTGAAACGACTAAATCCTAAATGGAACGATTGTTAAACAGCTAAATCGTTTGTTTAAAAATATAACCGCCAGTGATTATCTAAATCGTTTGAATAAAAATTTAACAAGTCTTAGAAGTCGGCAAAAAAGCGATAACGAACAATTATGGCAGCCTTTTCACAAAATTAGGATCTTATTTTAAGAAAATATTTAGACCTACAGCAATAAGAGCATGAAATTTAAGATTTTTAAAGTTTCCTTAATCCATAACATTAGAAAACTCGACTTTAAACGTTAATTAACATCTTGAAACAGTGTTAAAGTTCTGTGGTTTCCCATTGACGAAGCATTACCACCGGGAGTCCATAGTTATGGTTTGATTTGATTTGATTGTGGGGTTTTTGGGATTTTCAGCAACAAAGGCTATTATCCCCTATTCATTCCAAAGTTCTTTTCAATCCGTAATGAAAAAAAAAAAGATGAAAATTGCCATCAAAAGACGGGCTAAAATTATTGCCGATTCGGTCAAGAGAAAAAAAAATGGCACCCTCCAAGAAAGGCCTCCATATTCTTTTTCGATAGTTGTGGCGGAAGTGCTACTTCATTGCAAATAAACAAAACAATAAATTCGTCTATATCAGTTAGTGTGTTGGCAAGCGTAAGCCTAAAGGAACGCAGATCACAATCTGATGGAGGCTTAAGAAATTCCTTTCAAATTTTTCGCGTTTCATGGTTGTAATAACTCAGGATTGTTGAGTGGATAATCGAAAAAAGTTTTTACGACATTTTTTCTGTTTTGTTTTATAACAACCAAAAGTCAAACAATTTCATATTTTTTAATCAAAAAAAGTTCTGCAAAATATAAAAAAAGGGGTAAGATATTAATGAGAGACACATCGTCGGTTGTGCTTCTTGTATGACTATGAAGTCAGACGAATTGAATCCAATGAGTAAATGACCATTTTTAATGCTGGTTCTATGTTCATACAGTTGAAAGGCAAAAAACTAACAATTAAACATTTCTCCGATTAATTTATTTTCCTTTACTCTAAACAATTCATCATCTAAAATGGGAAATTGTACCCGTTTAGTCAATCGGCAATGACTGAAACAACATCGGTAAAAGAAATTTTTCAGGGTAAAAACATATTTTCATAAGACGCAACGGTATTATTCGAAATTCTTTTCAAACAATATAACTATTTATTTTGAAGAATTTGAAATATTTGCGATAAAGGTTTATTTTCCTGTAAATGATAATTTTTCAAGCGTTAAATTAATACTTGATTCCGATGCTAAAAATATTGCTTTTTATCAAGAAAGGAAATTTTTTTCTCTAAGAACATTAATGTTCTTACAGTTAATTACAGTCTTTAGTTTCAGAAAACATATTACACGTCGTGATATTGCTCTCACTTCAAAGAAGGGCATTTGTTTATATGTTTCTAGAATACTAAAATATTTCGTCGCATCTTTTCTTTTGTGCTTTTTTGAATTTCTTGTAGTCCATTAAAAACCTTCAGTATGTAAAGTTAGTCGCAAGTGTTGTGGACATGATCAAAAGACGGAGATTCGCCTTCTTTTCGTATTTGAGTTTCCAAAGCAGATATGTATGCCTCAGGAAACATTCTTCGTCTCGGAAGATGTTACTGAAAGGTTTTTTGTTATCAATTTTGAAAGTTGAGGAAACTATTCCCACAAGAGTCTGGGAGAGAGAAACCATACAAAAGCACACCTCTGGTACAACGTCTGGATAGAATACATTTTTATCTTCCGTAGTATTTACAGATATACCACGCAAAGAAAGCTAAGGACATATTTATTTTGTGCATGAAATAAAGCCTTTTCTCGCATCTGCATTGTTCTTTAAAATCTTTCGCGAGTTTAGTGATTTGCAAGAAAGTGCACTCCAGCGCTACAGGAGACCGATTTAAATGGAAGTCAACTGAAATTTGTTAGAAAGAGAAGGCTGAGGAAGTAGACATTTGATATATTTCATAAATATGAACACAATTTCAACGAACAAGGAGAAAGCGCCGAGATACAATCAAAGCGCTTAAAATACACTGGTGTCCTTGAATTAAGGGGGCAACGATATTTTGAAAGAAAAAAAAGGGTTGGAACCGTTTTATGTTATTGAGAAGGCATAAATTTGAAATTCAAACAACGCAATACAAAGTAAAAACATAAAGTGAAAATTAAAATAAAAATTATAGAAAAATACAGGAAATAAGGGACAAAAAGAAAAACAAATGTATCACAATTTCTTTTAATAAATCTTACAAGGGCAACACCAAGTACATGGGTTACCGATTTTTTCAAATTTTGTACATTTGTAGTTGTGCCTTAGGACAATACAACATGCAAGATACAAGTTCTACAACTCAGTAATTTTCGAGAAAATCGATCGAAAACATTAGCGGATAGAATATCAACCACTTCGCTGCAAATTTAGACCGAGATGGCCGCGGTCGAGTGGTTAACATCAGAGCCTCGTAATCGCCGGATCGAGTCCCGTACTGAACTTTTTTTCAACCTATTATTTAAATATTTTATAACGAATAATTACGTTTATATGCATGGATATTTATTGAACTTTCAACATCGTTCAGTAATTCTGCTAATTTTTTGAAAGATAAAAATTTATTTTTTATTATAATTTCATTCATCACATTATAAGCCGCCATCTCATTAGTACAGCCGAAGCGAATTGGCTGATATTAATTACGATTCATATAATGTGATGAATAAAGTAATAATAAAAAATAAGTTTTTATTTTACGAAAAAATAGAATTACTAGACGCTGTTGAAAGTTCAATAAATATCCATGCGTATAAACGATATTATTCGTTATAAAAATATTTAAATGGTATTTAAATAAACGACAAGCGTGGGACACGATCCTGCGATCCAGTAGTTACGGAGGTCTGAAGCTAACCACTAGACCGCGTCATCTCGAGCTAACTTGCAGTGAACTGGTTGATATTCTATCTGCTAAAGTTTTCGATCGATTTTCTCGAAAATTACTGAGTTGAAGAACTTGTGGCTTGCAAGCTGTATTGTCCTAAGGCACTAGTACAAATGTACAAAATTTGAAAAAAATCGGTGACCCATGTACCTGGTGTTGCCCTTGTTAGTAAGGTATGTGTCTATCTCCCATTGCAATGCATAGGTAGAATCAGTTTCATATACTCTTGACCAGATTATCCTCGAGAATTTGAGGTAAATTCTGCCACTCCCGTTTAAGCGTTTTTCAGGTATTTTTTGCCAAGTGGTGGTGGATTGCGCCTTCAATAAACAAAGAGAAAGTGCAGAGATACAGTCAGAGTCCTCAAAATGAACTGCTGCCCTTGAATTAAAGGACAGCAACGTTTTGTAAGAAAAAATTTAAATAACACTTATATGTATAAACTGCTCTAAAGCAGGTAGTAACTCTTTCTTTAATTAAACAGAAGACCATGCATTAAAAAAAACTCTTAAAATGAGTAAACTTTTTTCATTTAGCCTTCTAGTATTACGAGATTATAATCAAACCTCACTTTCAAAAAGTAAATGATTTATCAATGTAACAGTTTATAAAGGTCTTCCGGCATGTAGTTACCATCATTTTAATTCATTTAGAAGCTCTGGGCATCCGCTACCTATGTATGTTACTGAAATGCAAATTTCACTTGTCAGTCCCAACTTTTTCAAGAAAATGAAACAGCATCAACTGACCGATTAATCATGAATTGCAGAGAATCGACGACATTAAAAGGACGAAAGCTTTAAGAATGATAGATGGAGACGCCACTGTAAATAAAGCTCTTCCAACTATCGGGGAGAGAAAAGAATTAAAAGAAACTTTTCCCCTACGTAAACCCAGTAACAACTTATCACGCATTCATTTATTCAATTGAGAGGTCATTCCTCAAATTATTGCTCCCCGTCAAGGAACAGAATAAATAGATTTGCGCTGTTTACTGATTACCCTCTAAGTGGTCTCACAGAGATGTTTGAGGTACAAAAATAAGAAAGCTGGAAAAAATAAAGATAATGCATTCTGGAGAAAGAATAATGACAGAGCTCCTAAGGACTTTGTAACAAGGAGGAGAACTGCAAAGCAAGAGAGGCTAATTAATATGGGGATAATATTAATTAGAGGAGCGGAAAATCAGACATCTAGAAAAGAACACACATTCCAGAAGTCACAAATGATGCTTATTTAGATTTTTATTACCCAAGACAATCGATTCTTGGAGCTGGTTATAAAAGCCATTCTTGCTCCTTTTCTTTATTCTTTTATGAAGTTTGGATTTCTCGATATTGTAATTCCACGCCTAAATCGATATCCTTGAAAGATGAAGATGAACTAATTTAAAAGGAGAGAAGAGACGGTAACAAAGGAGCCTTTAGTTTTTCTGTTTGTCACAAACTCGAATTTTGATGCTGTCTGAACCATTTTCGGACAGAAAGAAAGCGAAGAATTGAGAATCGATAACAGAAGCAGATCTTTTATTTCCTTTTCGAGGTATCAAAAGCGACTTTCGAAATTTCTCCCATAGAATCGGTCTCGGGAGAAAGGAAACATCTCAAAGGTCCTCTCCCTCCAATTCCTGCAGATGAAACAGTCTCCGAAGAATTAGGGTGGATAATAAAACAGACCTTCTAGCTTCCATTTGATTTCTTTAAAAATCATTTAAAATTAGAAGTTGTTTAATGTTGTAATACTAATTTGTGCTAGGTTCTATGGACTGTACATTTCTTTAATAAGATTTAATTTTAAATGAATTAGTCGTTGTATAACCTTTTAAAATGTTGAAGGTTCATTTGCCATTCTAGTTATTTTAAGACATTATTAGAAGTTCACTAAACAACCGGATCCGAGTCTATAGGAATTATTTTTAGAACTTGAAACTATCATTCATAGGGTCTATTTTAAGCTACGAAATTCTCCATGAAAACTTTTACTAAATTAGTTTTCTCATTTCATTATTTTGATATTTTTAATTTTATTTATTTCAAAATATGGATTATTGTATTTCTGTAACAAAATGTTGGACTAAAATATTTGTTTGAAAAGTTTTGTTAATCCACAGTCTTTTGAAATTACCGAGAATGTCATGTATATAAATAATTGAATATAAAAAAGAAAAAATACAGAAGAAACAGAAGACGTAAACAATAGCGATAATAATACACCTTTTTACGCGCCAATGCAGCAGCATCCAGTGATTGCATCAACAATATTGTCCTACAATTAACCAACAAATCGCTATAGAGTCAAACAACAAAAAAATCGTGCTCTAATAATTAAAATAATTAAAACACATAAAAGAAAACAATTAGAATATAAAAGAAAAACAATTAAAATGGAAGAGAACTCGAATGGCGAACTTTTCGAAGGCCACTCGCCACCGGAGTTCCAATATGGATAAATTTTCTGTCATGTGCATGACTACATAGTCAAAAATTATACCCCCTGTGGCCTGAATTTATCCATTAACTGAAATAAAGGAAATAAACTCTTTAGAAAACGAAAAACTTAATAAAGTCCTTTATAACACATCCAATAGAGAGACCAGAGAAAGTAAATATTTACCCTCGACCGATATAGAAGCAAGAATGAAGTTATTGAGAAACATACAAGAACAAAGGAAGTATAGGTCTAGAGGCTAGTATACCTAGCTCCATCTATGTACAAAAATTTGAACCAATTAACACAAGAATAAAAGCTCTTCAAACTTATTTAAATAAGTTATTGACGTTGAAGAAATTATTTGGGTAACCGTTATCTTTTAAATTATTCTTTAAATTATCTAAAGCTTTAACATAAGTTGAATGGCTATTTCAAATATTTTTTATTCTATTAATTTGAGAATAAATAGAATTTTTTTATAATTTTAAAGTGAAGATTTTTTGTTTAAAAATCACAAAGTGCCTTAAAATTAAATTCTTTTCTTTTATCGTAAATGCCGATAGAGACACCTGAATTCAAGATTTCAATTTTCAGATCCAAAAAATTGCATTTGTTCAATTCATTATTAGATTTGTTTAATTTAAGCTCTTCTGGATAGCAATTATATATGGAGTTAAAATTATTAAAATTAAACACTAGAAGGTCATCAATATAACGATAACCAAAAATAAGTTCATTTTTAATTAGTTCTCTCTCAAATGAGTGAAGAAATATATTAGCCAATGCACTAGAAAAACAACAACCCATATTAATTGCCAAAAACTACTTACAATAGTTAATTCCATTAAAGAGATAATTTTCACAAATATTAACTCTGCAAATTTCTAACCATTTATTTTGTCTATTAAATCAGTATTAAGGTATAAATCATATACATTTGAGCAGGCTTCAATTAATTTATTACGTCGGAGGCTAGTAAAAAGATTTTCAAAATCAAATGCATTAATGTTATATATTTTATTTTCTTTAAGAAAATTCAAAATTTTAGCGTTACTATCAATAATGAAGTTCCATTCTTCTTTGATTTTATTAAGAATAATTTTTAGAATTTTAAAGAAAAATTTAGCAAAATGATAATTGTAACTGCCAGTGCTACAAGTAACAGACCTGAATTTTAATGGATTTTTATGAAATTTAATAGTAGGGAAAAGGTAAGTATAATTTAAATAACTGGTTTTAATTTTAGTTTTATTAGAAAGTGCTATCATTCTCTTATCCAGTTCTTTTTTGCCAAATTTAATTAGTTGATATGTTTTCTTTGAATTATATTCATTAAGAATAATTTCCTTGCGTAATTTACCTTATACGTAATTTCCTTGCGTAATTTTTCCTTATGTAATTTACACATTATGCAAAAATTATTCCCTGCTTTGTCAACTGTGGTAACAATAAATTTACTTTTTATATAATCAATTTTTTTTAAAGATACTTGTTGAAGAAAATACCTCTATTAATAATTTTACTTATATTTTTGTATATTCTATTTTTGGTCTCCATTAAAATGCGCTGTTTCCATTCTCCAAATCTTTCACTAGACCAATGATATTTCCTAGAAATATTTGCAATGAAAATATCCAAGTCTCGATTAATGGAATTAACCACCCTTATTTGACTAACTTTATTTCTTAACCTAAATTTAGTTCCCTTTATCATAATATCTTGAAGAGATTTAGATTTAAATATATTCAAATTACCCGTGATAATATGTCCCCTATCTTTATCAATAAATTCCTTAAAATCTTCTTCATTACAGAAACAGTGTGTACTGTTTATCTCATTCAAATTTTTACAAAAGAAATTATAGTTACAAATTTGCTTTTTAAGAGTCCTTGAAAATTTAAAGGCAGTTGATATTACAGAAATATCTTTAACAGGAAAGTATTTTTTGTTATCATGAATGATTTCAGGCAACTTTAATTCTTCGAAGAAGACATCAAGAAAATTAACAACACAATATTCTTTTTTCTCAATTTTGTTAACCTTAAAGAGAAATCTATTGTTAGTTATTCCTAGTTTAAATTTTACCAGATCTAAGAAAACATTTTTATATTGAAGTTATTAAATTTTAATTACTCAAATTTGTTATTAAAAAGCCATTTAAGTCTATTATTTCTAAGTTGAAAAATATAATGTTTAATTTTATCAATATTATCCCAGTTATGGTCAAGATTACATAATTCCTGAATTTCTTCCATTAGAATAACAAAATTTTGACCTTTACCCTTACCTCTTTTTATTATTATTTGCTGTGTTCAAAAAACTTCGAAAAATGATGCTTTTTTTATAAATACAAATTTTGTTAAATTCACTGTAACCCTCACCATTTAATTTGCTGGTAAGTCTATATGGGAAAAGAATTTTGAGGCTGCAAATGAACAAATTTTCTAGATCAAGTCTTTTATGAAGATCTACAATATTCATATGTATTCATATGCTCATGCGCAAAAAGGTGTATTGTTATCGCTATTGTTTACTTCTTCTGTTTCTTCTGTATTTTTCTTTTTCTGTATTCGATTATCTGTATTTTGTATTTTATTGGAAGTTGCTTCATATGCGCCATTCTGTCTAATACATAAGTTTAATTAATTTTGTAATTTTTAATTTCTTTTGTTAAATTATATTAATTGTAACTGCCATCTATATAAATATTTCTTTTGTTCGGTTCCTAAAAAACGCGTTATTTCGTTATAAGATTTGTCTACATCTATAGCAATTAATGAATCAAGTGATTTCACCTTCCAAAAGTAACAAAAGAGGGCGATTTACTTTGAAACTTTTTTTGAATGAGTTATACGGAATCTCAACCATGCTATTTAATTTTATCGAAACAATGAAAGAAGTCGAATTCAACGCGCAAATGAATCAGTTGAAGAAAATTTTGAAAGGCGTTCAGGAAGCAGGAGAAATAATTTTTTTCAACATACTCATCGCGCTGGTCAGACTTAAAAATATAGTTGTCGCCAAAATGGAATTTTTTGGAGCGATTATTCGCCAAATGTGGTAATCATAGAAGTTATTTTTTTCTTTTTGGGGACTATTTTAATGGTTGGTGCGATTATGTCGAATTTGGCAACGAAGCCACACCGCGGTCTTAAGTCTTACCGATTAGTTTTCAGGATTCTCTTAATATACTACCTTAATTTTTTTTGCTACTTTTTATTTTTGTTCTTGCACTTGCATAATTTTCTTTGTTCGCTTTATATGAATGTCCCCCATATGCTTACAAAAATCACGAAAAAGCTGTTCTTTATGCCCAACAAATTTATTCTGTGCTGATTTAAGCTAAAATATCAGAAGCAAATTTATTACGCTCAACCATAAATATTTTTTGCTAGGATCAACAGTGTCTTTGTTTCAGTGAGTGAAGCGAGCAGGATTTGCATAGCGAGCTTGGGAGGATCGCTACGCAGTTCTGCTGTGGGTTGGCGAGTGTTGGCGAGAATGGGCAGAGTACATAGTTTTTAATAAAAACTTTTATTCACTTAAGAACCCTCAATTAACAGAGCAAGAATTTGGTAACGAAAGACTTATTGATATCATTCCAAAAGACGGAAATTTCTCTAGCACATGGGGAAACTATCATAACTTTAAAAAGTACGCAGTACAATATACTATAATTGTAAAAATGGTTAAAAACTGAAAGAACAATAATAATAAAAAAACACACACAATGCATCTGGTGCGCGCATACGCAGCAGCTTCCAGGAATACAGAGGCAATATATATATATATATATATATATATATATATATATATATATATATA